>ML682038.1:2195444-2264538 GCA_007922195.1 Podocnemis expansa | reverse complement strand
GTCTTAAAGTGCCACACAACTCCTTGTTGTTTTTTTACTGGACTAGACTAACACAGCTATCCCTTTTGAAATTGTAAATAGTGACCCATTCTCAGATTGTACGTACAAACTGGAAAAGTATAAGTGTTTTTACAGATAGAATTCATATGGATATAAGGATTTTTATTGGTAAATGTCAATTTCACTGACGACAGAGGAGGCAAGGAAAACATGTTTCTATTGATGATAGAAATTGATAGACAGGCCAGGTAAGAAAAATATAGCTTGAGAACTCAGAGTTTGATTTAAGAATATTTACTTTGCACATTTTGACATAGGATTGTGACAATTTCTGTTTTATTGGTTATAAAGCTTTAATCAAGTTTCTAATCTCAGTCTCTACTGGCATTGATTCTGACCTCTCCCATTGTCTAATTCTTGCATAGTTTCACATAACTGTGAAAATTTAATTTGATTACAAAATTCAAAAATAATAATAATTTTTAAGTATAATTCAAAACTACAAAAATATCAAATTCTGCCAAGCCTAATCAGATTATCAAAGGGGGAGCTCTTCCTCCAACAAAATGAAAAAATAAAATTGCAGTGATACACTCTACTCTAAACCAGTGGTTTTCAGACCATCGGTCGAGACCCAGTAGTGGGTCACAGACACTCGGGTACTGGGTCACAGCGTCCCTTGCTGCCACCACCAAAATACTGGAATGCATTGCTCAGAGATGTAATTGTTGTGTCACAGGCATAATTTTTTTTTCAACTGGGTCCCGAGAAAAAACGTTTGAAAACCACTGCTCTAGACAATCAGTCCAATGACACATTGAGTCCTTCCCTTTTGATACTCCTTCTGAAATGCTAATGTAGTTTTGGAGTGATTTCTCCCCAAAATCCCACTTCAGGTGATGCACTGTGACAAAGGGATAGTGTGTTCTGCTACACAGCAAGAGCCTCGGGTTTCCACCCCATACTAACAAGCAATGCAGTTAGGGACAGTTTGATCTGTTGACCTTAGGCCAGCACCTTCAACTATCTAAATGCAAACTATATCCACTTACAGTGGCCATGAGACAAAGAAAACTGAAGTTTCAATCAAGTAAGAAGAGCTTCTAACTGAATTTTTCATCTTTCAAGAGAAAGTTTCATCAATAATTAGTTACCACCTGTCCCTAATTTTAAGATATCACTTATCTTTTAATCCTACCTTCTGTCTCTTGTGCCATTAATACTAATACATTGAAACAGAACATATGCCTTAATTTGAAGTTTAATTAGATGTCCAAATGCTGCCATCATATGCAACCTCACTAGGAACATTGTTAAACAAGCATTTCTCAACTGATTAGGGGTAGGAACTCTAAAATGCTATGTGCTACCTTCTCAGCTAGTATAAACTGGTGTAGCCCTATTGAGTTCAACTCCTGCAACTACATGGGATCAATGTACAATAAAAAGTGTAAGACCAAAAGACCAAATGCAGTTTAAGATGATTCAGATCCCAGAAACAACCAAGTTGTTTGGACAGTTAGAATCTGGACAGGGATTTTGCCACACTTTTCTCAGGTGATGCCCACAGAGGGTGAAATTTCACCCTAGTGCAGAAAAACCAGATAATCCCCACATCAGTGGTGGGTATGGAGACAAACAATACAAAGATCCTTGTGATGACCCTCTGAACTTGGGATAATTTTACATAAAAGAAATATTGGATTATTTTTTAAAATGTATATGTGAGCTTCAAAATCCTCATAACCAACTGCCTGAGAGGTAGAAGAAAAATGAATTAAAATATAGATTGAAAATATTTTATATTAAACAAATTACTTTCTCAGGGACTTTTTAGAGGAATTTTCTGTCTCCTGCATTTTATCTTCTTATTTCTCCTCATTGATTATTATTTCTTTTGCTCTCATATGGATATACCCTGGATAACATTCAGCAGGATATTAAGCCATGTGAAAGTGAGAAAGAGCTCCAGAGAAAGTACTGCAGGTCCTTCTGCCTCTCATTCTGCTTTAAATTTTCCTTAGCTTTTTTATTTAGTTTCTAGTTTTAGTTACTCAAATTTCTCTCTTTAAATTTACACAAACTCTCTCTGCTTTTCATCCAGCAACCTCTATAAAATCATGCATACCTCTTCTAATAGCCAGCAGTTTTCCCAGACATGCTGCCTTTAGTTGTTAATACTTTTGGATTTTTTTTTTCTTTTTGCCCATCCACTAGAAGGAAAAAAAAAAAAGATTCATTCTACAGAAAGTTCTCTGGTCTTCGATTAAAATACTCCTATTGCCTTTTGTGATTCTGAAAGCTCAGGGTTTGATAAGATCTTTCCATTACACAATATCAAAATTCTTATGATGTTAAAAAGCAAAAGCCGCCCAAAACATCCCCAAAATCAAAAACTAATCACTGATTTTTTTTTCTGTCTTCTCGGAATTTTCTAGGGAGGGGGTTTAATTCTTCATTGCTTACTTTGTAAGAGACACTAAAAGGGAAGCAAAACAAGAGTAACGTGATTAAGTATCCCTCTGTCATTAGGTAGCAAGAGAGAATACTTGTATTTCTAAGTCTACTCTAGATCGACTTTTTTTTTTTTTTCAAATTACGTGAAAAAGAAAGAACAAAAGGCAACTGGTGCTGGATCGTGCAGCAAAGTCAACAGACCCACCCCTTTAGTAGCACCACATGTTTTGTGTAAAGTTTTATTTCAATAGCTGTATTCTACGGTAGTGTTGTAAGTATTTTTATTTATTTATTTAGCGTTACAGCAGTGTATATGTGTTTTAAGTATGGCAAGCAAAGAGTTCTCAGTTGTGATGACATCCCAATTAGACCACTCCACTGGTGAAATCAGGCGACACAGCTGGAATATCCAGCAACTAGTGATTTCCTTTGGTTTTCATAGAATCATAGAATCCTAGGGTTGGAAGGGACCTCATAGGTCATCTAGTCCAACCCCCTGCCAGAGGCAGGACCACTCCCACTAAACCATCCCAGTCATGGTTTTATCCAGCCAGGCCTTAAACACCTACAAAGATGGTGACTCCACCACCTCCCTTGGCAGGTCATTCCAATGTTTCACCACTCGCCTAGTAAAAAAGTTTTTCCTAATATCCAGCCTCAACCTCCCTAACCGCATCTTGAGACCATTGTTCCTCGTCCTGTCCTCCTTTACTACCGAGAATAGTCGAGCTCCATCTTCCTTGGAGCACCCCTTCAAGTAGTTGAAGGTTGCTGTCAAATCCCCCCTCAATCTTCTCTTCTGCAGACTAAATAAGCCTAATGCTTTCAGTCTTTCCTCATAGGGCTTGTGCTCCAACCCTTTAATCATTTTGGTTGCCCTCCTCTGAACTCTCTCCAGTAGGTCCCTGTCCTTTTTGTAGTGGGGAGCCCAAAACTGAACACAGTATTCTAGAGGTGGCCTCACCAGTGCAGAATAGAGGGGAATGATCACATCCCTTGATCTGCTGGTAATATTTCTTTTGATGCAGCCCAGTACGCCATTGGCCTTTTTGGCAGTAAGAGCACACTGCTGACTCATATCTAGCTTCCCATCCACCATGACCCCCAGGTCCTTTTCTACACTGCTGCTACTCAGCTGAATGTTTCCCAGCCTGTAGCAGTGCATGGGGTTTTTCCGTCCCACATGCAGGACTTTACGCTTGTCCTTATTGAACTTCATAAGATTTTTATTGGCCCACTGTTCCAATTTATCTAGGTCTCCCTGAATCCTGTCCTTGCCCTCCAACGTGTCTACTGGTCCCCCCAGCTTGGTGTCATCCACAAACTTACTGAGAGTACAGTCTATTCCATCATCAAGATCATTGATGAAAATGTTGAACAGAACCGGCCCCAGGACCGACCCCTGGGGCACACCACTAGTGACTGGTTGCCAGCTAGACATGGAACCATTGATTCCTACATGCTGAAACTGTTGATCTAGCCAGTTTTCTATCCACCTTACAGTCCACCTATCCAACCCATACTTCCTTAATTTGCCAATGAGAATGCTGTGGGAAACTGTATCAAAAGCCTTGCTAAAATCAAGGTATATCACATCAACGGTTCTTCCTGCACCTAGAAAACCAGTCATCTGATCATAGAAGGAGATGAGATTGTTCAGGCATGATTTACCCTTGGTAAATCCATGCTGACTGTTCCTGATCACTTTATTTTCCTCTAAGTGTTTGAGGATGGATTCTTTGAGAATCTGCTCCATAATTTTGCCAGGGATTGAGGTGAGGCTGACTGGTCTGTAGTTCCCTGGATCCTCCTTTTTCCCTTTCTTGAAAATAGGCACTACATTTGCTTTTTTCCAATCCTCTGGCACCTCCCCCGTTCTCCATGAGTTTTGAAAGATAACAGCCAGAGGTGCTGCTATCTCATCGGCCAATTCCCTCAGCACCCTTGGATGCAGTTCGTCCGGCCCCATGGACTTGTGCACATCAAGCTTCTTTAAGCAGTCCCTAACCTGACCTTCTGTCACCAAGGGCCTCTCTTCTTCTCTCCAATCTGTCATACCCATGGTAGTGGGCTGGGAGCTGACCCTACCTGTGAAAACTGAAGCAAAAAAAGCATTGAGCACTTCAGCTTTTTCTTCATCCTCTGTCACGAGGATGCCTGCCCCATTCAGCAAGGGACCTACACCATCCCCGATCCTCTTCTTGTTATTAACATACTTGTAGAACTCTTTCTTGTTATCCTTTACATCCCTTGCTAGCCACAGCTCCATTTGTCCTTTGGCCTTTCTGATTTTATCCCTGCAGTCCCTAGCAATATCTTTATATGCCTCCTTGGTCATCTGACCAAGCTTCCACTTCCTGTAAGCTTCCTTTTTATGTTTAAGCTCAGAGCAGAGTTCTCTGCTAAGCCATTCTGGCTGCCTCACATATTTATTCTTTCTTCTATCTGGAATGGCAACTTCCTGTGCCCTTAGCAGGGTTTCTTTAAAATATAACCAACTTTCTTGGATTCCTTTTCCCTTCAGATTAGCTTCCCAAGGGATCCTGCCCATCAGTTCCCTGAGGGACCCAAAATCTACTCTTTTGAAGTCCAGGGTTTTTGTTTTGCTTCTTTCCTTCCTTCCTTTAATCAGGATCCTGAACTCAACCATGTCATGGTCACTACTTCCTAGCTTGCCATTTACCTCTACATCCCTGATCAATTCTTCCCTGTTTGTGAGCAGCAGGTCAAGAGGTGCAAGGCCCCTAGTTGGTTCCTCAAGCATTTGTACTAGAAAGTTGTCCCCAACACTCTCTAAAAATCTCCTGGATTGCCCATGCACTGCTGTATTGGCCTCCCAGCAGATGTCAGGGTAATTGAAGTCCCCCATCAGCACCAGGGCCTGTGATCTAGAAGCTTCCGCTAGTTGTCCATAGAACACCTCATCCACCTCCTGCTTCTGGTCTGGTGGTCTATAGCAGACCCCCACCACAACATTCCCCTTGTTGCTTTCCCCTCTCAATGTAACCCACAGACTTTCTACTGGCACGCTTCCACTTCCATAATGGAGCTCTGAGCAGTCATAGAGCTCTTTTACATATAGTGCTACTCCTCCCCCTCTTCTTCCCTGCCTGTCTTTCCTGAACAGTTTATATCCATCCATGGCAGAGCTCCAGTCATGCAGACTATCCCACCACATCTCCGTTATTCCTATGATATCATAGTTCCTTGACTGCGCTAGTACTTCCAATTCTTCCTGTTTATTTCCCAGGCTCCTCGCATTAGTGTATAGGCACCTAAGGTACCCGCTCAATTGCCCTACTTTGTCAGTTTGGTTTTCAATTCTATTACATGAACCTCCTTGCATTTTTTCTTGGAGTCCTCCTCCCTCACTCTCCTCACGTGTTGGGGCTTCAGTGGAACATTTAAGACAATTATTTGATTCCCCCCTCATGTTCCAACTACCTTCTCCTTTATTTCTTGTACTAGAGTCCCAGCACCTCCCAAGTTCCATCCCTTTCCCCAGATCTCCCACATTGCCACTTACCTGTGGGCTTTGGTCCCCCTCCCCTCTCTAACCTAGTTTAAAGCCCTCCTCACTCGGTCAGCCAGTCTGTGCCCAAATACGCTCTTCCCCTTCCTGGACAGGTGAAGGCCATCTCTGCCTATCAATCCTCTGTCCTGAAACAGTACTCCATGGTGAAGGAAGCCAAATCCCTCCTGACCACACCATCTTCGCAGCCAGGCATTCACCTCTAGGACGCATCTGTCTCTCCTCAGGCCTCTAGCCTTGACTGGAAGGATTGATGAGAACACCACCTGTGCTCCAAACTCCTTCACCTTCGCTCCCAGAGCCCTGAAGTCAGCTTTGATCTGCTGAGGATCACCTCTCGCAGTATCATTGGTACCCACATGGATAAGAAGCATGGGGTTGTAGTCTGAGGGGTGGATGATTTTGACAGTCCCTCCATAACATCTCGGATACGGGCACCTGGCAAGTTTTACTACACCCATTCCTCACAGTTCCTAATATATAGGCTGGGAAACTGAACAGTACTGCACTTTCCTGCTGCCTGAACAGCTCCTGGAACTATAACCAACTAAGAGCTCGCAAGAGTGGCCCACTCTGCTCAACTTCCATAGGAGCACTCAGTGCTGAGGGCATTCAATAGTGAGACAGAGGAAGAAGCAAGGATGATATATGGTTGGTCAGTCCTACTCCTCAGAAATTCTGAATTCTTGTAGTTGGCCATTTCAACAGTGGTGCAACATTGATCAGTCCAGAAGGCTGCCTTAGCCTACACTAGAGACCACTGCAGCCCCTGACTAAGGGAGGTGCAAGCTGCCTCCCTTCAGTCCCAGTACCAGGGATAAAGCTATCCCTATATACTTACTGAACACTACCAACACCACAGACATTTGTGAAGTTCAGAGCTGGGTTTCTTTCCAGATTATGTCTGAAAGAATAACCTTTCACAAACAATTCAGGGGATGAATGTGGCCTTTTTCTTTCTGAGATTACTCATAGCGTTTTTAGAATCTACAGTCTATGGGCCAGGTCAGTATTATTACTGGGGGAAGGTAGTGAGGTGGGTAAGTACTACCTGACCATAAGTTTTTAGTTACCCAGATTCCCAGGCATTTGTTAGACATCTGTTACAGTACAGTAGGCCCAACTCTAAAGCCCTACTGACACTAGCAGGATAAATCAGATAAAGCAGTGCTCTTCTTTTGGAAAGGTTGCTCTTGCAATAAGAGCAAAGTTTCTGTGGATATTACTTTACAAACTTTACAGTGACATTTTGTAATCAATTATTTTGCTTTGTGTTCAGATCCTCTTTCCCGAGCTGTTTCATTTAAGTACAAAACTGAAGAATAACTAGCATCTCTTTTTTTCCTCACAACCCTTTCATTGGGCACATATGCTTCCTGATGTAAATTGTCTCCTTAATGGTGTTGAGGAGCCTGTCCACAATGATCCTTAATAATTTGATCTGGTAAAGGATCAGCTGTGTTCAGAACTGCTAATGATTTCATAAACACTCATATGTTTTACATCTGAAATTAGAATGGTCAGACTTCAAATCTTAAACTATTTAATCTTCATAAACTAAAATAATGGGGCCTCTTCATTTGAGCACTAGAGAGGAAAAAGCTGTGTTTAAGGTATATACTTTTGTTCTTGTCTAAAATTTGTATTTGTCACTGATCTCTGCCCACCTCATACTGTTTTCTCTGCCAAGTTATGTTATGGAAATAAAACTGCACATGGCTCTAGCCTCTTTCTAAGAGTTCCTCATACAGCAGGAGGTAAACAGAAGAGTCAGAGAAAAAGAATTACACTTGTTTACATTTTAAAATGTATGGAAGAACAGGTAGATGATCACAGTACACTTAGAAGTGAAAACTGAGCTCTACTAAACGACTCGAGTCTCTAAACGGCTGTGCCTTTTAAATACTGGAGCTAAAACTCCCCTTCAACAAGAAATGATTTTTAGAAACGTTTTTACCTTGAAAAATAAAATAAATCATGTCAAGTGAAAAGTTATGTGGGAAACTACATTGTCTCTCCAGGAGAAGGAGCCTGGTTTATGAGGCTGTGGATTGGTCAGACATATGGAAAAACATATAGATGTTTCAAGGTCTGTGGTAATACTCTATGAACTTCAGGAGATCTATGCGATTCTCTTGCCCTCCATGCCAGGCATTATAACCCATCAGGTCATTACTGCAACTTACCTGCCCAGCAGTGTAATTGCACTTGTTGGGTAGACAGAGAGGGGGGCCAGCCCCAGAGGAATTTGACTGAACATTTCTGTGGGACTAATATGCTGGGGGGGAGGGGAGGGTGGATCCTGGTTTTAAGGAAGCTCCACACAGATAATAGATAACATGCTCTCTCTTTTGTGCAGTTTTATGCTCCTCATTGCAATAATGCCTGAATGCCTCACAATCTTTAATGCATTTACCCTCCTGACATCCTTAAGAGGCAGGGAGAGAGATGGACATCCAACCCGCAACTCCATCTCAAGTCACAACTTCAAAGCTTTGTTTACACAGCTGTTCTTAAAGCTATTAGGACAAGCCCGCAACAAAATTGCACAACCCCAATCCAGAGAGGTTCACTGCTGCTGGCTGTGTAGATAAGGGATGGGGAATAATACTCACAGGTAGGCTGGCACAGTGGTGGAGATTCAGCCCCAGGATTGGAGGTGGGAGCAGTGGAGAGCCAGCCCCAGGGGGTGGCGTGGAAGTGGCGAGATGGGGGAAGGCAGTGCAGTAGTGGAGAACTGGCTGGGGTGAGGAGTGGCATGGCAGTGGATAGCCAGTGGAAGTTGGCTGCAAGGATGGTAGCAGAGAGCTGGCCCTGGGGCAGGGGGCTTATTTTGCCCACCCCTGTGTAGACACAGTCTTAAAGGCCACATTCTCAAGGCTATGTAGGTGCCTGAAAATCCAGATAGGCACATGTGGGATTCTTAAAACACCTAACCTGTTCAGACACTTTTGTAAATCGCATTAGCTGCCTACTTGCATCTTTAGGTGCTGGAATAGCTTTGAAAATCTGGCCTAAGGTCTCCCAAGATGTCTGGGATAGAATAGAAACTTGAACCCAAGCCGCTAGAGCTCTAGACTAGCATGTTGGCCATTGGACCATCTTTCTTCTCACCTCAGAGGGCAGGTCCCAAGGAACCTTGTGAAATAGGAAGTGTTCACATTTTATGTCTAGTCTTTCTCTATTGTTAACTTAAGAAGAGTTATTGAATATGTTGTTTTGCTCTGCTTTTATCCCTACAGAATGGTTTGTCATGTTCTCAGAATAGCACCAATGATTCTTGTTCTCTGTAAAAGTGGATTAGCCACCGGTATTAAACTGTCCCATTGACTGACCATGTGTTAGCCTGCCACGTTAAGAGTAATAATAATAAGAAGAACAGCAACAAAACCCAAGAATGTTCAGAATAGAATGAGAAGGAAGGTAGCTGAATGAGATTGTTACAGGAAAAATGAATGGAAAAGTTTCTCCCATCACATTTTATGATACTTTTGAGTGTCAAGGTTTCAGTCACTGGAATTAGTTTATCTGCTTCTGGTGTCACCCTAAGGCATTTTGAATTTTTGTCAATTCACAAAAGCAGGTATATAACTAATCAATAGAAAACATATATGAATGGGCTAGCGATAGTACAGGCTGCTGGGAGAGGTGGATGAAGAAAAGGTAAGAAGATCAGTGTGGAAGTAGGTTTCTTTAATTAGATTATTGGTTTACAGAAAAAGATTTTGTTTTAAGACTTTATCATATAAACATTTGCCAGAAAAACTACTTTAACTTTGGTGCAGTACATTAAGTAAATTAATTCTAATTTAAAAGAAGAATTACTGATCCTTGACATTGACACTAATTTGGAATAAGGATTTCTGGACCCTGACTTTATTAATTCAATATCTACAGTTTACTAGGAGATTTTTCATGATATTCAGGTTTTTATATGGCAAATGTGGGTAAGGCGATTCTAATACCAGAGTAAGTGCAGTAACTGCTAACCACATAAAGTGCATGTGTATTTCTATAAACAAGGCTGTCTCTAGAAAGTGGAATGGAACATTCATCATGTGAAATTTTGACCTGCAGCTGCAGTTACAATGTAGCACATAAACTAGTGCAATTACTCTTATGTACAAACCAACTAACACACAAGTGTGTATTATAATTAATTTTCACAATTTTTAATCATCTTTATTTTTATATAACTAGGCCAGATAAAGTACACTGAGATGCAGCTTCACATTCAGAGGAAAAATGAGCTTCTGTGTAAAATTCTAAAACTGATCCTGATGTCATTAAGGATCTAGGGCTGTTTGAACCTAAGGACATGCACTGAGTCCATTCTCTAATTTATAGGATCAATTTATCATCAGTACAGATGGAATTTCTAACAGAAAGTGTAGTTGTAATTGATTTTATGACTTTCATTTAATAAAAAACCAAACCTGAACATTCTGTGGGTAAATTCCTGACTGCATCGAAGTCAATGGAAAGGCTCTCATTGGCTATGTCTACACTACGAAAGCTAAGTCAACTTTATTAAATCGACTTAATAAAGACTACTTAAAGTCAAATTTAAGTAGACCTTATTAAGTTGACTTTGTGAGTCCACACTGCATTAAGTCAACTTTATAAAGTTGACTTACATGGCCACACTGCACTAAGTCAACTTTATTAAGTTGACTTAATAAAGTCAACTTAACCCCTAAAGTTGACTTTGAGGGCAGGAGTTATTAAGTCAACTTAAGGAAGCCCTGAAGTCAATTTAATCAACTACAAATGCAGACAGGGCGTTGCTTAAGTCAATTTAAGCCTCCTTCAGTCAACTTAAGCCCACAGTGTAGACATAGCCATTCATTCCAGCTGGGACTAAGATTTCACCTCAGGTGTTTTATGTTACAATTTTTTAAATTAAACAAGCCTGTAGACTGGAGAATAAGTGAAGGAGAAGTTTTATATCAACTTCCCTGGCAGTCTTATCTTTGCTTTTTAAAATAAGATAGTATATAAAAAAGAATGTTAAAGCAATTATAAGGTTGCAAACTCAAACACTAAAAATTTGAAAAATCCAGAATTAAGGTTGTATAAAGTATGGTAGCCACATCAGTCTCAGAATATAAGACAAACAAGATGGCTGAGATAATAGACTTATAGACTCTAAGGTCAGAAAGGGCCAATAAGATTATCTAGTCTGACCTCTTGTACAATGCAGGCCAGTGAACCACACCTACACACTCCTGAAATAAACCTTTAACCTATGACTAAGTTTATTAAAGTTCTCAAGTCACAATTTAAAGACTTTAAGGTACAGAGAATCCAGGAGTAATTGAGTCATACCCCATGCTACAGAGAAAGGCAAAAAAATCCCAGATCCTTTGCCAATCTGCCCTAGGGGAGAATTCTTTCTGGACCCCAATATGTCCATCCGTTAAACCCTGAGAACGTGGGCCAGAGTCATCAGTCAGACACCCAAGAAAGAATCCTCTGTAATAACTCAGAACCCACTCCATCAATCATGATATCTTCAATTGAATCAACTTCTGTTGGTAAGACAGGCTTTTAGGGTACCCAGAGGCCTTCTTCAAGTCAAATTTGAGGTTGTCCAGTTTAGAGTAGCATCCAGATAACAAGTCCAAGCCGTACCACTGATTCCACTGATTCTATCACATTTAGCATTCTTTTTCAGTAGAAGTACCTTGCTAGGCAAAGCTAAAAACCAATGGAATTATTTCTGTGCTTAAAGTTCAGTATGAAATTTCATGATTTGCTAGATTGTAGCATATGAAATGGAAATTATGGAAAGAAAGTATTTTCTTTCTCCCACATTTTTTCTGTTTAGTTTGTAAATCCATTGTGCCAGGGACTGCATTAAGGTCATTACAGAGGTAACAAACCTAAAGCTCTCTTTACTATTTCAAACAACAAAGGTAACATCAATTTAACATAAAAATCACTATTATCAATGCTATAAAGTTTTCTTTTGCCTAAAATCTCATAAATCAGGAACCTAATCAAAGCAAACAAACTAACATGTACTGATGATTTTAATTTAGATGTAGATGTCTCAAAGGCTGGTCATTAGAGAGTTGTTACATGGGTTTATGCTATCTAAAATAAATTGTTACTGAATATTTCCCTATATTTTTATGCATTTTACTTTTGTTAAAAATACCATTTCCATGCACAAGTTAATAACAAATTAAAAGGTAGGACAAATTCAATTAACAATTTAAATATAAATGTTCTGTTCAACAAAATATGTGTTGGAGATGATGTGCATAGTTAAGAGGGGATACAAATAAATAAATATATACTTAGATTGCCAAATAAATAAGTCCTGCCATGTTATCTTGCCTAATTTAGATGTTTGGCAGGCTGATTCAGATTTTAATTCAGATTCTGCTCCTTTGCAGTCTTGAAGAATAAGAATTGGACATGGTACTCATAATCTGAAAATTCAGGGGGCAAATAGTTGTGTTATAATTGTTTTTGAAGTTAATCATATATGTCCTGTACCAGCATATTTTCAAGAACAATCCTGACAAGTAAGATATTATCCTGACTCCTTACATGGGAGGTCTAAAATCTGCTTCTTTCTTCCCTCCTCTCCCCTAAGATATTTCAGATAGGAAAGAGCAATATCCCACTGTTTCTGGACAGCGCTTTTGATTGTTGTAGTCTTCTGTTACCCTAACGATTTTTGGGTCCTTTGCTCTCCGCTGCTATGCTTCCTTTTAGGAAGTAGGAATCATGGTTTTGCGTTAATGTGCCACTCTCTAACTAAACTCAGAAGCTGTGATTGACATGCTTTGCAACACCTGTTTAAAGGTCTACATCGACAGCAAGGACACCTGCAAGAAGCTGGAGATGTTGAGCCCAATCCTATCACTAAAACACATGTAAATAGGATCTTGCTGTGACAATAGTCCCATTGAAAACTAAATGTCTCTATCCTCAAATATTAGTAGAATTGGCAGAGTAAGTTCTATGGGTATCAGATAAGCTTGAGAGGAGACAGAGATAGAATACGGTTGAGGACAGACAGGCAGGGCTGCAGTGTAAGAGGAGTAGGATTCCAGTTCTCGGTGTGGTGGTTTTCATTTGTAACAAAGCCACAGAAATACAAACTGCATTTGCTGTACACAAACAAGGAGGCCTGTGTCACTCTTAAAGACTAACAAATTGTGCCATCAACTGTGTCCTGTTTGTTTTGCTGAAATAGACTAACAGGGCTACCCCTCTGGAACATGTATTTGCTGTAGTCTTTCAGTGTATAGGCACTTTGCCGCCAGCCTGAAGAAAATATGAACCCTGACCCAAGGCATATGGAAATTATTTGAGAAACACACAATGCAGTTCAGATACACAAAGCCACAAAACACAAACTAAAGAGGTCTTGAAGTAGCAGTAAGTGGTTTTTTGTTTATTTCTTTGTCTGTGTATTTTGATTATCATCTCCTCTCACAATTTTGGATGATCACTGAGAAGGCTTCTTGGAAAAGGCATGCTGTTGACTGTAGATGTATGGTGCACAAGGAAAGGACAGGAGTTCTGCTGATAGGAGGTTGCACAAAAGAAGAGTCTGCAATCAGATTGTGAAGAGAATACAAAAGGAATAGTTTTACAGTCAGGGCTGCATTAAAACTCCTGTGGGCCCTGTAAGGCTCCCTGCTCACTGTGGCAGGGCAGGATGGGGCTTGGCACTATGGCAGGCCAGCGCTGGAGTCCAGCAGACTGGCTTGCAGTGGCGCTCGGCACTTAGGAGAGTCACTGCCAGTGAAGCCCAGGAGACCAGCCCACCATGGCAGTGAGGCAGGGGTCAGCGATGTGGCACTTGCTGGCAACGCTCAGGCTGGCTGCTTGTTGGAGGTGCTCTGGGTCAAACAGCCAGGACTGGATTAATTTCTGTGGGCTGTCATGCAGCAGGGCCCCCCTTTGCCTTAGGTCGTGGGCCTGTAATCCCTAAAGGCTCTTTATTAACCTGGCCATTGTAGCAGAAAGGCCTGGCCCCCCTCAGACATAGACAGGCAGAACCCTCTGGCCTGCAGGGGGGCAGAGCCAGAGTCAGCCTGTCAATCAGGCCGGAAGCGGAGGGGCGGGACAGAAACAGGAAGTAGAAAAAGGGAGGCAGTCAGCTCAGTTGAGCACCAGCTGCCAAAGGGGAAGGACACACCGTGGCTTGTTCCCGACCCCAGGCTGCCCGGTAGGGAAGCTGGGCTCTGGCCACCTGACCCAGGCCCACAGGTCTGGCGGGGTCCACCCGCAGCCGGGAACTGGGAGCTGTTGCTTGGGTTCGGGTCCACCCTAGGCCTGCAGGGTGAGTTGCCGCCAGCAAGGCAGGTGGGTGCTTCTGAGCTGTACCCTACGGGGCTCCCCAAAGTGCCGCCACCCTCCTGTGACTTGGAGGAGCTGCCTCTGGCTGCTGGGAGCCCTGAGCCTCCGCCTACCTCATGTGACCTGGAGGAGTTGCTGCTTGCAGAGGAGCTTGATGGACTCCCCAACCTGCTGCCTCCTGATGAAATGGAAGGCTTCTATAATCTACCCCTGGGGGATTACCCCAAAGATCCACCAGGCAAGGTACAGTGGGAATGCGAGGCCAGGGGTAGCTCAGGGAACCGCAGGTCTTAGCCTTCGACGGGAAGTCACATCTCGGGGGCAGCGTGTTGCAGTTTGGACCCTGCTGGCCTCTGCACTGAGGACTCAGGCCCCATAGAGCCCACCTTGGGGTTGGCGTGTTGCCATTTGGACCCCGCTGACCCCTGTCCAGAGGCCTCAGCCCCCATTGGAGACCTTGGCTGGGACACAGTGGATCTGTGCAACCAACACCTGTGTTAATTCTGACCCCTGCCATACGCCACCTCTCGGGCTGTAATGCTGAGAGGCCGCCTGGTACTTTCTCAACACCCGAGTGACTGAAAGTGAACCTGTGAAACTTTCACCCTGCTAAGGGGCTGAAGACTTGGCGGTCTTGCCCCATTAGGGGCCAGGGACCTGAACTACCCACCCCTCCACCTCAGGAGGGTGGGCAGCATGTTTACAGCCACATTTACAGCGGGACTGATGAGAGAACCTGATCACTGGATGGGTGATGAGGCACACAAGGAAAGTGAGCAACAGTGCAATTCAGAACCCAGGAGGATCATAGAATCATAGGGTTGGAAGGGACCCCATGAGGTTATCTAGTCCAACCCCCTGCCAAAAAAAGCAGGACCACTCCCATTAGGTCATCCCAGTCAGGGTTTTGTCCAGCTGGGCCTTGAACACCTCCAGAGATGGAGATTCCACCACCTCCCTAGGCAGCTTATTCCACTGCTTCACCACTTGCCTAGTAAGGAAGTTTCTCCTAATATCCAGCCTGGACCGCCCCAGCTGTAACTTGAAACCAAGTTTTCATGTTCTGTTTCCCACACAGCTGTTTTTTAAATAACAGATTTCTTTATATCCCATGTTGTTAATATCCCCCTAAACCTTAGTTAATCACCTTTTTACAGCAAACAAACAGCTACATCTTTACATCATAATACAAACACATATACACCTCTGAAATAGCATTGACTTTACCCTTGCATTCAGGAGTCATCTTTTGTATAATTATGAAGAAAAACTGCTGGAAACAAATTGAAAAAAATGTAATAACCGGTTTGGTGCCCATGATTTACATGAAGGCTATCTTGACAGCACAACAGCATTACTAATTATGATGATCCAAATCAAATTCCCTTTGAGGCTGGGCTCCATCTCACTGCATCCAACTACAAAAGAGATATCTAAGAAAATTACCAATTACATGTCAGTCCAAAACAACTCCACCAAGCATTTTCTATCCCACCAGTGGTGTCTTTCTGACAACCTCCCACTCTACACAAATTATTGGTGAGCACTGTATTAATTCAGCCTGTCATCCACCCTCCATTTTACCACTGTAATTCAAAGAGATGGACTACCTGTGATCACTTACAAGAAAATACTACTTTGGAAAGCACCTCCACAGGTAGAAGTTAAAATCCACCATATAATCTCCCTTGAAGCATTAGCTATAACTGACAGGTGCCATGGTAGGAGTGTCCCTTCTGATTTCAATGAACAAAATTAAAATAAAAGTGTCAGTGAAGCTTGTACTGTCCTAGGGATACATTGTAAAACTATTACTAGCCTTGTTGTCACAGCCTGGGAAAATCTGTGGCTAAACACTTCAACACTCCAGACTCAGATTTTTTTAACCTAAAGAGACTTGTTTTCAGGTTTATTATTCTAGCTCCTTATATTCTGAGTTTGGAATACTACAATACATATATTTTTTCTTGTCAAGAATACTGACATTGAGTTCAATCCCAAGCAAAGACTTCAGGATTGAACGCAATATCTGTATATCTCTATTGAAGAAAAGTTTGCAGGAATAAAGACTTTAGAACTAGGTCCAGTGTGTTCTTTTAATCTCTTAGGGTCATTGGCAGAAAAGTTCATCTATTACTGCAGCCAGAACATGGATTCCTAACTCTAGGCATCATAATGTCAATGTGAAACAACAGTTCCTTTATTCTGGAATGTTTACAGGAGGTTTTTGGTTTTTGTTTCCTTTTTCTGTTATTTTTTTCCTCATCCCTGTATTTGTTTATATTCATGCAATGCAAAATGACAGGGTAATGAGTATTTGAGGGAAAATATGCTATTTTCTGATCAAATACCAGCTGTCAAGTTAGATAGAAAGTACCACATCAGAAATTTTACAGCCCAGTTCACAAAAATTTTATGTGTCTGCAATTCACTTTTCCGTGTGAAATAGTTGCTGGAATATGCTTCACATGGTGTGCGTGCTAATCACACACATAAAGACCAGTCAAAGATCTTCCCAGGTCAAAGTATGGTCAAATACATTTTAACGTGAAGGATTAGCCGTGGATGGCAAAGTGCCCCTTCTGGCACAGGTAAATCTGTAGCTGAGTTCTTAAATTGCATTTACTTTATTTATAAGAACTGTGGCACACAAAGAACACACGCGTTATTTCATTAAATGTGCTGAGATACCCAAAATGGAGAGGTGAGAGATGGCTCAAAGATATTTAATAAAGTCATTCAGTTTAAGTCCAGAGGAGACCATTATGAACATCTTGTCCAGTGGTCCCCAAATTTTTTACACTGCATCCACACTTACCTCTGTACCTATGCCCTCTACCTCTGCCATCCTCAGCTGGGGTTGGGAGCAGGGCCATGGTTGGGGCCTGGAAACTGGGACTGGGAGCCGGGCCATAGTAACAGCTGAGGGCCAAGGCTGGAACCAGAGTTGGGCACTGAAGCCACACTTGGGATCAAGGCAGGTGCTGCAGCCAGGCACCAGAGTCCAAGGCTGGGTGCTGGACCATGGCAGTGAGCAAGGACCACAGCCTCGCCAGGGGCTGTACTGTGGGAGCAGACCAGGAGAAAAGTGGCCACGGTTAGCTGTTGCAAACGTGGCTGGGAGCAGGGGCCAAAAGCCAAAGCTGAAGGTGGAAGACTAGGAGCTGAAACTGGCCTGGGGGTACATAGTCAGGGGCTGCAACCATCAGGCGAGGGGAAAAGAAGACCAGAGCAGAGCTTGTGGCAGAGCGGGAGCTGGGTGGCAGTCCTTCATGAACCTTGCTGCACCCCTCAAAGTTCTTCCCTTAAGGGTCCATCCCACAGTTTAGGGATCTCTGATCTCACGCATAACACAGGCCAAAACACTTTACTCATAGTTTCTGCATTGCACCTAAAGCTATAAGACATCTAATTACTCGTTTGGGAAGGACCAGTTCTGTTTATTAGTTAATGTGCTACGCCAAGCCAGAAACTTCTGTACCAATCACATGAACATTCTTCTATATTAGCTGAGGCAGAGCCTCGTATCATGGGAAGATTTTAAAAGAATGCCAATTGCCTTCTAGGATTTTGACAAAAGAGTCCTTTAAATTGTAATCACATCTCAGGCCAACTCAGAAAATCACTTAAGCACATGTGTAACTTTTCATGGGGACTTGTGTTCTTTAAGTTACGTAAGTTCTTTTTGTAAATTTCCCCCACCCCCATGTTTAAGTGCTTTGTTGAATGTGGCCAATAAGAGGTTTTTCCTTACATTATGAAGAATATTTTCATAGCAGTTCACAGGAAATACAGTCACAGAAATAAATTAATAATAGATTATTTATCCATCAATGCCATATTAAGAAATGTGAGCCATTATGAGTAAAAATGGGCAAGTATTCATTTTTGTCAACAGCATTAACTCCTCCCAGCTAAACACTAAGGTAGTACTTACTTATCAGTTGCAAATGAATAATATTAGAACTATGATTTTCCAGATGTGAATAATAAAAATGACTCTATAGTATAAGCAATGTGAAAGCTACCATAGTTCTCAGAAGCACCATATTTTAGAGGCAGTTTGTCAGAGAATAACATCAAAATGTGCTATGTCTTTTGACAAAGACATGAGTCAACAGGCTTTGTGGGTGCTGAATAGCAATTCCAGCTTGACATCAGTGGAAACCGCAGGCTTTTAGCAGCTCTGAAAACTAAGCTATTTTTTTGGTGTGTAAATACACATTTAGGTGCCTGACTTAGTCACTCATGTTTGAAAATGTTGAATTATGGGACTTGCTCACAGGTGTGCTGCATGTCACTGACACTGTTCACTTACAACATTGCACCACAACCAGGAAGGGAAGCATTATTCTTTTAGCCTACTCTCTGAGGCTATGTCTACACTGACAAAGTTAATTTGAAATACTAATTTCAAAATAACTATTTCAAATCTAAATCAAAGTTACTATTTCAAATTAGAGAGTCTTCACTAGACACCTAATTCAAAATAAAGTAGGCTTTATTATTTCGACTTAGTGAGTCTACATTAGACTTTCTAACTCAAATTGGGAGAGGATCCCCTAGCAGGCTGGTTTCCCTGCCAGGGGCAGGGATTTCCCCAGTGGGCTCCTTTCCCCACCAGACAGCCAGGGAACCCCTGTGGGGCTGCTTTCCCCACCGGCCAGCATGCTGATCTTCCCCCCACCCAGCCCATTGCAGGGTGCCGCAAGCAGCTCAGAGCCCAATCTGGTTCCCAGCTGGCTCCTAGGCCCCCCCAGCCTGCATAGACGGATGGGGAGGGGGGGCAATCAGCATGCCAGCTGGCAAGGAAAGGAGCCCCCTGGAGGAATCCTGCCCCCAGCAGGGAAACCAGCCTGCTGGGTGTTCCCTGACCATTATTTCAAAATAAGCCTATTAGAATGACTTACTTTGAAATAATTTTGATTTAAGCACTATTTTGAAATAAAAGGAGGCTTTATTATTTCAAAATAGCACTTCGTTATTTTGAAATAAAAAAATGATTATTTCAAAGCAACAAAATGTATGCATAGAAAGGGAAAGTTATTTCGAAATAAGCTTCCTTATTTCAAAACAACTTCTAAGTATAGACATATTCCTTGTTTCTGTGATCAGCTATCCATAATAATAAGCCTATCACTCAACATTCATCTAGGAAACTATCCCATCAGGGAACACTAACACAAACATAATATAAAATAAAATATTAGACCTATATACCCCCTTCTTAGGAGATATCCTTCTAGGAACACACAGGGGATGAACGACATGATGTATTTTATGATGATGATCATTCATACCAGTGAGATACTCCTTAGTTACATACCCACAGTGAGATTTTTCTTTTAGGAGCAAGAGGAGCGTGTGAATGAGATGAGGCAAGACAGTTGGCACTGTATTAACCATTCACTTATTCTCTATGGAAATCCACCAGCTTACATGCTGAGAGGCTATGGTGATGGGAGTAATCCTGAACAGTACTGAGATCTCTGGCCACAAGCCACCAAAGCACACGCATAACTCTAAGTGCATGAGTAGTTCTATTACCTTCAGTGGGAATATATAAGTTCCTAAAGGTCTTTTCTGGATCAAGGCCAGAGTTCTCAGCACCTTGCATGACTGAACCATATAAGGTCATGATGGAGAGGCCCAGGCTCCAATCATCAGCAGTTGTTGTATCAGAATACCTCCACTGAACTCAATGGAGCTTTGTTGATTTATTTCAGCTGGGGGTATTGCTCATTACAATAACCTGCTTGATATTCTAAAACTACCTTTTTCAAAGCTCAATTAATTGTAAACAGAATCCTCCCCCCCCTTTTTTTTTAAAAAAAAATACAGAGTTTTATTTTGTATCCTACAGTGTTGCAGAATAAGAGAGAGAGAAAGGGGGAAAGAAAGAGGAAAAGAAGAGTTTGTTGGCACGTCGCTCTCTTCTGTCTGGCCCATTATATCCAAAATCATTATTTAGTTTACTGGATGCCCCTCAAAGCAATTGTAATACTTTGTAATACTGACATTTTCTTTGCACAATTTAAAATTAAACCCTGTATTAGTCCAGAGAAGGCTGAGTCAAGAAACAATAGTAGGTGAGGGAGAGTAATTAGTTTTGTGGAATTGTGTGGGATATTTAAGCTTTTGATGAGTTGCCCCCTATAGTACTTAACAACTAACCATTCTCACCAGGGTTAACAATGCATGAGATTTTTCCTGTCCCAGCAGCACTCCAAGTGCTCCTGAAATGTTGGCTCTGTCTTTAATCTTGTTATTCAACAAATACCTCTAATTTTCTGGGGCGTGTGTGAAAACTACTGTACTGGCAGCAGCATGGTGCGCCATGCAGCAAGCTTGTTGGGAAGGGATCTCTGTAAAATGGATGCATGAAGCTGTGGGTTGTAAGCCATTAAGCTTTCTCAGTACGCGTCTAATGAGCTTATGATAGCCTCACAAAATGACTGGTTTTACTGCAGCCTAGTAAATTACAGAATGTACAAATTAAATCAGTGGGACACAAAGCAAGCTGTTCCTCATCAGGTTCAACACTTCTTTTAAGAAGTGAAAAATTATGACATGCTGGAGCAGCTACATATTTAATTCATATCTTGTGCCTCCAGTGTGGTGTGCTTAGTTTGATTCTAGTTATTTGGGCAACCACACATTGTGTCCTCATTGAAAATACTGTCTTGCCAAATGATTCCTGCACACTGTTGTTTCTTATGGAATTACATGTTCCAAATGTAGTGATATCCATGTTGTTTTATATGTGTTCAAGTAAAATTATGCCTGGGGTCCTAACGGTGGGAAGTGAACAAAACAGCTACTGCCTTAGGGCCTGATCCTTGCTTGATTGAAGTCATTGCAAAACCCCTACTGAATTAGAATCAGGCCCTAGCTGCACATGGAAGTTTACAGAACACTGTTTTAAAACAAAGGTGGTTCCCAACCTTTTTGGCTTGATGGCCACAGATATCATATTTTTTTCTTTCCTCAAGGGACACCAGCTTCTACCAGCAACTCCCTCCCCTTCTGCAGCCAGACAGAAGAAATTAAGGGACAAGGCTGCCTTCCTCCTCCCTGATCAACCATCTGCCTCGCTGCAGCAGGGAAACCATACCCATCCTTTAGTCTTCAGCACTGCACCCACTGAGGGCCCTAGGCAGTGCCTTCCTTCTGCAGCCACTACCAGAGGGGCAGGAGATCAGTGCTCCTTTCCCTCTGGCTCCAGCAGGGAGCACAACACTTAGGGAGCCAGGCAGAACACTTTGTGGTGCTCACTTCTACAGCCAAGGGCAGAGGAGTGCTAATCTCTTATGCCCTTGACAGGAGCAAAGAGCCAGCATCTGTTTTTAGCCCTGCAATGTGCTCTAATTTGTTCCTTAGGCAGTGACTCCCTATGCAACCACTAGGAGCGGAGGAGCAGCCGCTATGAAAACCTCTTGGGCCATTTTGGCCATGGACCATGGGCTGGGAACCACTGTTTTAAAATGTTCACAGATTGTATTTCTTATATCTGCACACAATGGGCCTGATTCTTTTTCCAGAACAGTTTTGCCCTAATGTAACTTCAGTGAAATAGTTCTTGATTTTTCGTAGTAAAAATGACTCTAAGCCCTTTATGAAAGCAATCTGTTTAAGAAACTATATTTGTTACACTAAACAATGTTTGCACGTCTGTCTATCTAATCACTTTGGTATCCAAACGATAACTAAAATATGCAAAAAACATTGTCATTTTTATTATTAATATTTAAACAATTTTTAAAATTTCTTTTTCTCCACCAATAATGGCATATAAAATTAACTCAGGACAGAGAAGCATACACAGCACAGAGCACTGAAGAACATCTCTTCTTACTGGCCCAGATCTTCAAATGCTAAAAATAGATTTAGCTCCATTGAAATCAAAGGAAACACATCAATATGCCATATCTGAGTATGTATAATTACATAGGACAAAAAAATTGAGGCAAAACAGTGAGTGAGTGAGTGAGTGAGTGGGTGGAATTAATATAAAGGCCTAGGTCTCAAGGACAACTAAACAGTGACATAAGTTAAGTTACAAATGGAGTGGGTGTAGGTGTGGGTTAAAAATAGGTCACATTCGGTAGGTATGTAAAATTAATATAACTTTAGCAATGAAAGGTTACGCCTTGGCTAGAAGTTTGAAGTTGCCACACATCCTGTAGGACATTGCTTTCAGACTTCCTGTTAACTCAAAGGCCACATCATGCACAGAAAGAGGACCTAAGTCTTTATTGCCCTGCACCTTGGTAAGTCATTTATAGAAGGGCAGAATGGATGTAAAATGATACTATTTTAAGTTGTTGATATCTCATACCTTCTTTGCACTCACTTTAAATGCTTTACTAGAAGTGTGTGAAGATAATTCCATTTTGTGAAGAATTTCGATATTTTGAAACATGGCTTTCTTCTGATTCAGAATGAAACCCCGAAATTCTCCATGAAAGCAAACATAGTGCTCGTCAAGTGACAGTCTGCTGGTGAGCTTCTCAGAACCATGGATCCTGGAAGTCCTGTGTTTCATAACTTGGAGGGAGCCTTCCTGGTTAGCTATTTCAGCGTCAAAGACTTTGGCAACTGGGGCTTCAAGAAAAAAACCAAACATCATCAGTTATGTATCAACAAGTATCAATCTGCCCCACACACTGAAATTGGAAATGGTATCAGAAATGGAAGATATAAAGTGTTGGTGAATCACAGAAAAAGAAAACAGATTATGAATGTTTGAGGACAGTAATACTGACTACAACAGGGAGGAAACGGCTGTTGTAGACTCTGATTGCAATATATAAAACCCCACAAACTGTAAGAATTAGGGGGAATACTGAGAAGATTTGGAAAAGTTCACATAGCCATTTGAACAGTAAATAAAGAATAATTATATACCAAAGCCATAGACTCTAGCAAAATTAGAAGATAGTTTCTAGTAATATTAGGAGTGCTCAGGAAAGGTAGATTAATACTAATTTCCCTCTTCACTCAAATTGCTCTCACTAGTTACTGCTTAAACATCAGATAAAGGAATAAAGATTAATTTCTGGAGCATCATTTTCCTTTCCCAACTCTTTTACTCTGAGAGGAAATAGTGAGTCCCTACTATGTAACTCACTTCTCAATTTATGGCACTGATGAAGCTAATCAGATTAATATGAATCATTGTACTATTGATGTAATTACTAAGGTGTGCCTATTTTGTTTTCTCATATATGTAGATGGAAAATAATTTTATTTCTCAGCCTGGTTCTAAACATGATTGCATTGCCACTGTATTGTGCCTGTCACTAACTGATCTCTTATATGTACAACAGAATGTTATACACTTATGAATAAATAATCTGACTTTCTTTCTTTAAGGAAAGAAGCAAAGAGCTGTTTTAAAAGCTGGCATCACGTACCATGCGTATGTGAACCATCAGAGATGATTAGTACAGACAGGAGATCGGAAAACCATGAAGCACTTTTGAAACCTTGATAGGAAGTGACTCTCCTTAGTTGCTGATTTATTGATACTGACAACATTGTTTTTTTCCTCGTTTTTGAAAAAATGAAAACACCTTGGTATTTGGAAAAATAATGAAGCCAAGTAAGTAATGGGGGAGGAAGGAGTGAAAACCTCAATAGGACAGAATATCCCAACTCCTAAAGAAACCTGTATGTGCAGCCTCAAAAAGAAAAAATGACAGAGGAAAAAAAGTGAAAATTGAAAGCCTTTCAGAGAATTTTCTCTATAAGCATTTAGTATAACTTTCAGATGGTTGGCTGCAAAGATCCCATGGGCTATTTTGTTTCTTCAGAAACCAAAGCCACTGCTATTCACCCTCTATCAACTCAAAGTTTGGGAATAACATGCCTTTTCAAAACCTACCTTCCAATAGTCTCACACGGCTAAGTTGGCTAATGAAGGCATTTGTCTTTAAAGTGTCCAGAAGAGACTAAAGATATGTAGTACAGATTTTTAAATGTGAATTTTCATAGGTTTTCTTAAAGGAAATGAAATTATGGGTTTTTCACTGGCCCTTTTGAATATCCTGAAAGCCCATTTGTCTCTCCATAAGAGAAGTAATGGGCTACAAGAAAGCCAAACCACCAGGCAATCAGAGTTCAATGTCCCCAGTTTACCACTAACCAAGAGTATTCATAAAAACCATTACTATTAAAAAGGGGGAAGAGGAGAAATCAGAACATGACCAGGCAGACACATTCACCATTGTGGCCATCTCAGAACAATTCTTCTTTCTGAAATGACTCTCAGATCAGGCAATCAGTGAGAAGAGAATAGTTTAAATTATTTTCTTCTTTAAAAAAAAACAAACCCTAATCTTTAGAAGAGAAAATGTGTATGATACTGTGCTCTAGCATTTCAAACCAAAATACTGGAACCATAATAGGGTATGGAGGCACCAGGGACCCAGAGAGTTCGGGCAGTATTGTCATCTTTCCCAGAGGAATAAGGAGGCATAACTGGCAGGGAAAGATCAGAGCTTTGGCTCCACTGACAGCACACACTGGTCAACACATAGTACTGCCAGCTCTCACAATTTTAGTGCAAGTCTCACTATACGTGATGTTTTTCTTAAAGCTCTCACCCTAGTATTCAGGCAATTACAAGAGAATCTCTATTTTTATTAAAAAGTACATTTCTAGCCCTTATGCTTATAAACTGAAGCCAAAAACCACAAAGCTAAAAGGATCAAAAACCAAAGGGCATATAGATGGAACCCAAAATGTATTATCTAGAAAACAAATCTCATTATTTTAAGTCAATCTGGATATTTTCAGGGGCCCAGCTAGTGAGTGGTGAACATTTAGATTGCCAATACTGAGACCGACTTGTACTAAGTAGTTTTAAAAGGGGAGCTGGTCTGACTTTACACTGATAGCCATACCCACTTTTTTGCTGTTCTCCGTTTCGCTTTTCAGGGGGGGTTGGCCTTCTAGGGGTATGTCTATGCTGGAGGCTCCGTTAAGTCAACTTAACAAGGTCAACTTTAAGTCAACTTAAAGTCAACCTTGTTAAGTCAACTTAGAGTGTCCACACTGGAAACTCCTGTCGCCTGCCTGCATCCACACTGGCAGGTGCGAGGTCGACCCTTCCTTGTAGCCAGGAACTCTGGGAGGGGGCTCAGAAGCCACTTAAGGGCTTTTCCCCATCTATACTGGCTTAAGTCGACTTAATAAGATTGACTTAAGCATTAAATTGACCTTAAGAGGTGGTGTTATTAAGTCGACTTAAGGAAGCACTTAAATCGACTTAATAAAAGCCCAGTGTGGCCACAGGGGTCTGAACAACTTAAGCCTCCTTAAGTTGACCTAAGTCTCCAGTGTAGCTGTACCCTAGGAGCAGATGTCATGCCCATGCATCTATATATAACTTCAGTAACCATTCACATATCACCACATTCGATCCCATATGCCTCACAGATAGAAGAACTGTACAGGAGTACATGCTGAACTTGTTTATTTAGAGAATCATAGAACCATATAGTTAGAAGGGAAAGCAGTGGTAATATAGTCTAGCTCCATGCCAAGATGCAGGGTTTGTTATGTTTAAGCCAGCAAAGACAGTCATCCAGATGGTTATCCAGTCTTTTCAGAAAACCTCCCCTAAAGAAGCTCCCATGACTTCCCTAGGCAATTTGTTACATTTATGGATATCCATTTGATCTAGTTGCTACTGAAACCTGAAAGGACAATTCACACTATTGGAATGTTAAAATCAATAGTTATAACCTATTTAGGAAAGATCAAGTGGGCACAACTGGAGGGAGAATGGCATTCTATGTCAACTATGGCATTACCAGTCTCCAAGTAACCAGCAACTCAGAAGAAAATGATCCTGAGTGCTGAACAGATTAAGAGCAAGATCGGACATTAGTTGATGTCTGCTGCAGAACAATAAATCAGACTAGACAACAGGATGATTGGCTCCCTGCTTACCTATCTATAATGTGTAGGAGGAAAGCTGCATTATCATGGGGGACTTAATTTTGAGTGACACACACTGGAGGTCTCATGTTGCCAGAACTAAAAAACATCCTCGGAATCTATTAGTATTATAGCCGACATTTCTTAACTCAAAAAGTGTTGCAGTCAACATGGGGAAATTCTTTATTAGACTATGCCCTAATAAATAATGGAGAACTGGATCACAGATCTAAAAATTAATGGCAGTTTAAGTAAAAGTGATCTTGGCTTGATCACAATATTTTAAGTCAATCAAGATATTTTCAGTGGCCCATCTAATGATAGTTGATTTTGAGTGAGTAATGAGTTGGTCTGGAGTAAGTAATTGAGTAATGAGTGTTTGCTTGATCACATTTGTATTGGTAAACGGAATGAAGTCCAGATCATTCTTCCATAAATCTGAAACTCTGTTATCTAAACTGCTGTATTATTTGACTCCTCCCTTTGTCCCCTGCATATCCCATGCTAAAGGGCAAGGATGAGATTAGAATAATGAGGAGGTTCAGTTAATAGGGAAGAGACATCACCCCACTCCCACACAAGGAGGAGAAGGATGGAGTGTATTGCTGTAAGGTCAGTAACACCTGATCCCTGAAGGTGCAAAGTGCTGGCAAGGCTACAGTTCCAGCAGGATAGAACAGATTCATGGCTGAGGGTCTCTGCTCTCTCTCACAAGGACCAGAGTCTCCCCCAATAGCATCTTCTGCCTGCAGGGATTGGGCATCATTGGCCCTGTGGCAATTCAGGAAGCCCTCTGCAGCCCCACTGTCATGGAAGTGAGTGATTGGGGCCTAGTCAAGAAACACCTCCACCCAGCCAGGACTATGAAGAGAATGACAAAAGACAAGCCCTCAGCTGCCAGGGAGGTTTCCTTGGGCTTGAACAGCTGACTAGATCCCACACTTTCAATTATATAAACTCTCCCATGCTTTTGAAATAATCAGGACTACATTGTGCTTGATGTTTTAATAGCACCAACTGCAGAAAGCTGAAAATAGTTATGAGCAAAATCAGAGGTGGCAGAAAAATTTAGTTAGAAAAATTTGAATTATAAATGGTAATCATCTTTCTAGATACCCAAAAATCTACAACTGAGGAAGAAAGATGTCTCATTTAAAACCATTACCTAATTTAGAGGGGAAGTGAAGGCAACTATAAAAATTAAAAAAAATATATTTAACAATTTGAAGAAAGGGAAAGCTGCAATACTGAATATAAATCAGAAGTGAGTATTTGTAGGATTACAGGAAACAGAGGGACTAAGGGGAAAACTATGGGCAGCAAAGTTAAGGACAGTAAGGAGAGTAATGCAAGTCATAATGGATTTACAGAAAATAAATTATTTCAAAACAACTTGGCATCTTTTTTGATGAGTTTACATGTTTGATTCATAAAGGCAATAGTGCTGACTCAATATACTTAGACTTTCCTAAGATACTTGGCTTGGTACTGCACAATATTTTGATTAAAAAAACTAGAAGTATATACAATTATCATCACACACATTAAATGGATTAAAGCTGGCTCCCTTATAGGTCTCAAAATGTAATTGTAAATGGGGAGTCATCATCAAGTGGGTTTGTTTCCAATAAGACTCTACAGGGATCAGTTCTTGGCCCTACATCATTTAACATTTTTATTAATGACCTGAAAGCAAATATAAAATCATCACTGATAAAAGTTACAGTACTGGGGAAGTGGTAAATGATGGACAGGACAGGTCATTGATTCAGAGTGATCCAGATGACTCAGTAAACGAGGTACAAGCAAACAATATTCATATTAATGTGGCTAAAATGTAAATGCATATATTTAAGAACAAAGAATATAGGCCATATTTATTGGAGGGGGAACACCATCCTCAGAGGCAGTGTTTCTGAAAAAGATTTGGGAGCTGGGGGTATAATCAGTTGACCTGAGCTCCAAATATGGCTATATGGCCAAAAGAACTAATGTGATTCTGGGATGTATAGATGAGAATCTTGACTAGTAGTAGAGAGATTATTTTACCTGTTTATATGGCGTTTGTATGACTGCTACTGGAACACTGTGTGCAGTTCCAGTGACAACTGCTCAAAAAGGGTCCATTTGGAGAGAGTTCAAAGAAGAACCACAAGAATGATTAAAGAGTTAGAAAATGTGTCTTATATGGATAGATTCAGAAGAGCTCATTCTATTTAGTATAACAACAAGAATGTTAAGGGGTAACTTGATTATACTCTGTGGCTATGTCCACTCATTGTTTTTAAATCGAAACAAAGATCATTGTTTCAATTTAAAAAAAAAAATTGTGTCTGGAGAACATTTCATTATTTTGAAATGATGAGCCCCGTCATTTTGAAACAACAAACCTTATTTTGAAATGGTAAAACCTACTAGGCAATTGAAATAGCCATTAAATTGAAATGGTTGTTTCGAAACAACACCGTTCAGACATGTTGTTTCAAAACAATGGCTGTTTCTATTCCGGCATGGATTGCCCTTCTTCCTCCCAGGGTGCCCTTTTCTTAAATTGAAATAGCAAATCCTGTGTTTGGATTTGCTATTTCAATTTGGTGTTTTTGCTTAATTTGATATAAGTTAAATCAATTTAATAATTTTATTTCAAATTATCTTATTTTCATTTAACTTAAGTCGAATTAAGCCTGTACATGTGGACATAGCCTGTAAGTGTCTATCTGGGGAAGCAATATTCAACAGTGAACTTTTCAGTGTAGTAGAGAAATGTGTAACAGGATCCAATGGCTGGAAGCTGAAGCTAGACAAATTCAGAGTGGAATAAGGCATAATTTTTTGACATTGAAGGTAATTAACCAGTGAAAAGTTTACAAAGGATCGTGTGCATTCTCCATCACTTGAATTTTTAAGTCAAAATTGGATCTTTTTTTTCTAAAAAACATGCTTAAGGAATTATTTTGGAGAAGTTCTATGGCCTCTTTTATACAAGAGTATATGATGTAGACTACTAGATGATTACAGTTATCTTTTCTGGCCTTAAAATCTGTGTATGAATATGTGCAATTGTCCTAGTGACTATCTTCCATAGCCTAATTCAATTGTATCAATAGAAATAAGGCTTCTTTTTGTGGCGTAGAAAAACCTTAACTTCTCTTTAGAGAACTGAAAATGTTCCCTTTCCTATTGAAGGTAGTGCTGTGCACCAGCTGACTCCCTGACTGACACATCCAAACTTATAGCATAACTGTTAAGGTCCTGTCTATATTACAAAAAGAAACATGTTGAAATTAGGTAATCATAAAGAGCCTTGTGACAGGATAGATACAACCTGCACTAGAGCAGCCCTTTATACACTAAAGAAGGAGGAAGCCCCGCCCCTAGGGCCCTGCTGGGCGTGCTCAGGCTACTGCCCAGGTATAAAAGGCTGAAGATCAGCTCAGTCTGGGCTGGCCAGTGAAGGAAAAGGATGTCTGTGGGAGGCTCATGCCCCAGAGCTTCACCAGCCCTGTTTCAGCAAAGACCTGGTGACCAGGGTGGATCCTATGGAGCAGTTACCCCAGAGGGAGCTTTGTGACTAACACCCAGGACCCAGGAGAAAGTTAACTACTGCTGTCCCAGGAAAGAGGGAAGTTGCAGTTTATCACCAAACCGGACTTTCAGTGAAGTAGCCCAGGAGACCTGAAGGGTAGAACTGGGGTGTGGCGGTGATTGAGCCAGCATGTTTTGGTATGGATTCCTGCTGACTGGGTGCTGTTCCCCCAGCACCCCTAGGGCCCTGGGCTGGGGCTCAGTGGAGTGAGAGGACCTGAGCCCCTACCTGGGCCCTGAGCCTCATTAAAGACTCATGGGCTGTATCCACACACAAAGTTTTATTTTAAATTAAGTCATTTTGAAATGACTTTTTTCAAAATAAAAGCCTTAATTCAAAATGACTTATTTCCAATTAAAAAAATAATAATTCAAAATAAGTCAAGCCCCTGCAATTGAAATAGCATGCCCTGTGTATGGACATGCTATTCTGATTCCCTGAATGGGGCACCCTGGGAGGTGTGGAAACATGTCCCGTGGCAGGCCATGTTGCCACCTAATCCCCTGCTTGGCTCTCCCATGGAGAGCCAGGCAGGGAAAAACAGTCCCTAGGGGAGGGATCTCCCTGCCCTGCATCCCCGCTTCTGCTGGGGGAGCAGGGCAGGGACCCTGGGGCATCCCAGCAGCAGTGAGGAGCCAGGTCTGATTGGCTTCCCAGTGCCCCGGGCCTGAGCAGCTGCCACTGCTGGTAACTGGTCTGGACCCGGCTCCCAAGTGCCTGGGGCTCAGTTGCTGGGAGCCGCTGGCCTCCTGACTGCCCTGCCACCTGGAGGGGGAGCAGTCGGGGAAGCCTAGCTCCTGGCTCTGCCCCTCACTGGTTCCAGGGGGCTGCAGGCCCTGTGGAGAGTCCCCAGCCGTGGCAGCTCACTCCATCACTGACTTGGGGGTGATGCAGCCCCACCAGGGTGGCTGCAGCCACAGCTGCAGCACCTCTAAGCCAGCGGCAGGGTGAGCCGCGGCAGCTGGGGACACCCCGCTGGGGCTGCCTCCTGCCTGCCCCTTCATCTCTCCTGAGTACCCTGGCCAAAGTGCTGAGGGCTCCCTGGCCAGGGTGCTGAGGGGGGTGGACCTTCATCCCAGGGTGCTATGCACCCTGGGAGGAAAGTCAAACCCCTGTTTTGAAACAGGGCTTTTTCAAAACAATGCATCCTAAGAGTTTTATTTCGAAACAACCCTTTCAAAACAAGGGTTATTTCACTTACCTGTTAGTTTTAAGGATTTCGAAACGATGGTTCTTATTTTGAAATGATGGAGCTTGTCATTTCAAAATAAGAAAATGTCGTGTGGACCTAATCTTTTTTTATTTTAAAATAACCAGTGTTATTTTGAAATAAAAGCGACATGTGGACATACCCATTGTGCATGGACTGTGGTTGTTAGGCCGTGCTGCCCTAGTCCAAGGGCTGCTTACAGAATCATTCTGCAGGGATTCTGGGTACCAGACTGACTTCACCCTGCCTGCTGTGCCAAGTTGGCATGCTAATTGTATGTTCAGAAGCTCACGGGGCATCCTCTCTGAGTACTCTTCCGCAGTTTCCCCACAAGGGAGTGCGAGGGAGGGCTTACCCCATGACAAGCCTGATTTAACACAATGACATTACAATTATAGAGTACATCACAAAAAATTATGCTGATGCTCTTGACAGATTTTCTATCCATCATGCAAGGCTGGACCAAGGTTTTTTGGCGCCCTAGGTGAACTGTGATTTTGGCGCCATCACTGCCGAGGGGTGCATTACAAGCGGTGGGCTGGCCGACGAGCCTGTGCTCACCTTTCCTCACACTCCTCCTAGCCCCCCAAGCTTTTCTCTACTGTCTCTCCCCAGCTCCCTTTTGCTGGAGTGGGGTATGGAGCCAGCCAAAACAATTGGTTTCATGGATTTCCCACCTTGGGCTACATGCCTGTGTGCAACATAGTGGGAAATGTAGAACAGCCTTACTGGCCCCTGCTTGGAAGCCCCTGGCAACCCTTAATTTCTGGTGCCCTTGGCAACCTCTATGGTAGGACTGGACCAGCCCAGCCTTCATGGTAAAAAGAAAAAGAAATCCATATTGCCTTTTCCAGACTGATACCAAAGATATAGGATGAAACCAAGGCTCCCCTGCACTCAATGGCAAAACTCACAATGACTTCAGTGGGGTCAGGATTTCACCTATTACAGCCATAGCCTAAAAAGCAGGCCAGAGCCTCTGTTTCAGTTAATTGTCATGATTCCATCAAAGTCCACTGACTTTATTGGACCTACTTCAGTTTATTTCCACTGAGGATCTAGCCTACAGTGCTTGTAATTAAAGAGTAAACTGAGTAAGGATCACAACTGCACTGATGCTTCTGAAAGCAATTCAAGCGCAATGCACAAGTGATATACTAACTCCAGTATGTCTGTGCAATTAGGAGAAAGAGATTCAGACGATGGACATCTCTAACAACATCAAAGGGAAGAAAATGGCAGGCCAGGCTTAGATCTGTTCAGGAACCATGTAACCTATGGCTAGAATGGCTCATTCCTTTTTAGCTAACCAAGCAAGCCTCCGTCTGCCTTAAAAAAAAAAAAAATGCTTTTCTGTGCTACAAGCTTAACATCATCCATACAAGCCAAACCAAGCAAACAGTTCACTTTGAAAGAAACCATTCAGCAGACAGCACAGTATCACCACATTCAGACAGTCTAGGAAGAGATTTTCACCAATTCAGCTGCAACTAAGTGCTGATTACCTGTCATTCCCTGTGGTACACAATGAAGGGTTTTCCATGGCTCCTGACCACCTTAAACATTTTGCAAACTGCATAATGTACCTGTTGTGCCACTCTGCCTATGACAAGTTCAAGGAAAGAAGCCTTGAAACAAAGTAAGAGGCAACACATTGCCAGAGTAAATGATAGGTGGATGAGTGGTTTCATAGGAGTGTGGCTAATTGCCACAGATTTGATTCTATACGTTGATCCATAATTTTGATCCTTCAATATTTTTCCTCCAGTACATTGATAGTGATATCAACACAGAGACCTTAGTTAGGTTACGTAAAATTATTCATGCAAGTAATCCTGCTGAAACAGGACTGCTATACATAAAAGAAGGGGTTGCAATGATCTTAGTATGACTATGACAAGTGCGTTCTTGGGTTCAAACTAAAACAGAAAACAAACCCTTTGAAGAGATATAAATATGCAGTTTCAAAATGGATAGCCATGTTAGTCTAGTCCAGTAAAAACACAACAAGGAGTTGTGTGGCACTTTAAGACTAACAGATTTATTTTTTGTATGAGCTTTCGTGGGAGAAGGTCCCACTTCCTATAAATATGCAGAACATACATGTTCCTCAAGCATATGCAAGGCTGTAATTATTGGAGTTAAAAGAAATCTTTCCCAAGGCTCTTCTGCTACACCTCTGAATCAAACTTGTCAGCTGAGGTGGTACAGGCAACTGGTAAGAATGCTCCCTGGTAGACTTGCTTTGGAAGTCCACTGAGCATGTCCCACTGGAAGAAGATTCCAATGCCAACCCAAGGCATGGTAGTAGTGGAAGGACTGGAGGCCAGGCTAGGGTTGTGTGAGAAAAACCCAGAAGGAGCTAGAACCTGTTACAGAAGAAAGGGAGATCTGATCCTCCTTACTTTCCATGCTCCATCACCATTAAATGCGGCATAAAGGGAAAGAAGAAGGAAACTTTCCCTGGGACCATGTTATACCATTGGTCACTGCAGGGTTTCTTGCACCTGCCATTGAAAGAACTAGTGCTGGCCACTCTCCGAGGGACAGGATGGACTAGATCTGATTTAATACATATTGTATGTAATGCACATGATGGACCACAGTTTGATACATTAAGGCATTCCCTGTGTCCTCAGGAAGTTAAATGCATAAAAGGAATAAATGTTTCTTTACAGACCTTTATCCTGATGTCAGTAAAAAATGGTTGTTGTGTTAACTTAAATGTGTTGGCTCAATGTATTGTTCTATTTGGTTTTGTATTTTTCTTGGAAAAAAAATCTAAATAATGCTTAGCAGCCACAGGACTGTCAGTGGAACTACTTATCTGAGTAAAGTGTACAAGAACTGGTCCTTTTAGATACACTCTGGATTCCCTCTAGATACTTTCACTGGTGGTTTGGCCTCTAGTAAGGAAATGTCCTATAAGATCATGGTTAAAGAAATCTACAGCCTATGGAAAAATGGAGTCAACACCAACATAAATATAACGGCTGTGTCTAATGTATCCTCTATTACAAATTAGTATTGGACATATACTAGTCATATTAAAAGTACGTAGAACTGAGTTATCATTCTCTGTTCTTAATATCTTCAAAACGCTTCATTAAGTCATCCACACCACACCCTGCCATAACCACTCTACAACTATAGCAATGTTCTGCTAATATTTAACTTTTTTTTATACTTAATGCTTCCCTAACAGACAAGGGAGGTGGTCAGATATTATTGTACCACACCCTGCATCAATATCCAGCAAAGTGTATGAGCATTTGAGAAGGGTTGAGGGATTATAAAATCTATTTGCCCCCACCACCACCCAGCTCAAAAGACTTTTTCTTGTAACCACAAACAACAGCCATTGGCAAATAGACATACTACATGCACATGCTGAAAAAGTTTATAGTTTATTTTCTGAAGTCAGTACGTGTTATGGTTAGAGCTGGTCAGACATTTTCTTATGGAATGCCAATTCACTGAAACCAAATGTTCCATGGGAATATGTTGATTTTGATGAAAACCATTGAGGATTCTGATGAAAACCTGTCTAGCTCTCTGCCAGTCCACCTGCCTTCCCATTTCCTCAACAGCCTGCTTGGCAGGCCCATCTTCCAGAGTTTCCAGGTTCCTGGTTCTTCAACAGCCTGGCCTGCTAAGAAATCAAGAGCCTGGAAGCCCCCAGGAAAGATGTTATGGAACCAGGGAGCATGGGGAAGTAGGAGTGGCATTTTTTAAAAAAACAAATCTATTTAGATTTTCCCAAGGTTTTTGAAAATTTGTGTTCACAGGGAAAAATCTGCATTTTTTATATTTTCTCCCAATTTGCAAAGAATTTTTCAGAAATTCACAAGATTTCCTGCCAAATGGAAACTCTAGTTCCCTATCAGCTCTAGTTCTAGAAACTCTTAGCACTTCTGAAAACAGAGGCCATTTACTTAGGTAGATTAAGTATAGATTCAGGTGCCTCACTTTATGAATAAGTTTCAAAATATTGGTCTAAATGACTTGCCCGAGGTAGTAGAATGAATCAGCTGTGCAACCAAGATTAGAATTCAGAAATATGTAGATTCCAGCTCTGTAGTTTACCATCAAGACTGTGCAGCTTCTCTTATATGTGCTATCCACATATATTGTATCATTTTCTACAAAGTGTTCTACTAATGATGTGTTCTGCTTATAATACTTTTTATGTAACTACTCACCAAACAATTTCTGTTTGATTTTACTTAGCCTTTTCGTGATGTGCTCTTTGCTTCATTTGAAAGTGAATTAATTTTGTTGTTTTGAGAATTAATATCAAAGCTCACCAGAGGAAAATATCGCCCTTAAAAGCTTTGGTCTCAGTCACTGGTAAAGACTTTTGAAAGCATGCTGTTCTTTGTACCTCTAAGTTTGACAATAACAACACAGCAATACCCTTCTTTTTGTTGTTGTTGTTGTTGTTGCTGCCAAAGAAGCCAGCATTGTAAGTACAGTGCATAATAACAGCCACACATATGCTATGTTTTGCACACTGAGCACTGTTGTGCACAGTTGTCTTAGGCAAGGAAGTATTTCACACATTTTAAGAAATAAACATGGAATATTTGTACTCACAGAAACCACAGACATGGTAAAATTATTAGAAAAAAACAATCCTCTGCTCTGTCAATTAAAGCAGATGCCACCAACTTTAGAAAGCTCTGTTTTGTTTTGTTTTGTTTTTCCAGTGAGGTGTCATTGTGCGTGTCTCAGGGGTGGGAAATCCAGAATTTTCATGTCAGCTTTGAACGTGATTCTTTCCCTTGGGCAAATTACTTAACTTTCTATTTCAGTCTCCCTGGTCCAGATTCTGATCTCAAATCGATTTCACACTGAGCGTATGTCTGTACTGATGGCGGCAAATTTGCTGCTGTCAGTGTGGGCTTCTGGGAGTGGATCGCGGTGAGTGTGAACTCACTGTGCCACTCTCAGAAGCCAACCCCAGTAGTCCTGGAGGGTCAGGGAGCATAGGGAAAAGACGACTGCAAGCAATTTGTGGTCAGCTTTCCCCTAGTGTATAATGGTGGCTTAAAAAGTCACCGCCATTTATGCAAGGAATTTTATACTCCTCGAGTAAATGGCAGCTGACTGTTGCTGAATTTTGCCCGAGTATAGACTAGGGCCGACTTTGGTGGAATTACTCCTGATTTAAACCAGCATAAATGGAAGCATAATGAGGTTTCCCAACTTTGAAATGGAGATAATAGTTATAGTCCCTTGTTGGGCTGTTAAGGGGATTAATTAGAGTTAGTTAATGCTTGTAAAATGTTTTTAAGAGGAATAGCACTAAGTATTATTATTCACATGATGGAAGAACAAGGATAGCTGCCAAAACATTGTATAATTGAAGTCCATGAATAGGAACTTGAGAAGGTAGAGGACTGCTTCCTTGACAATGGAGATTTACAAGATATTTTTGTGAGATTTGCAACCTTAGAAAAATAATAATAATTCAGTTTATACGGTCTACTTCTTTCTCCCTCACCAGGAGTTAATAAATACTTTATAAAATATTATTGAAATAGAAGTGCCACAATATAAGAAAAAACAGATCTGCTTCTCATTTATTCTAATACATTTACCCTATTCCAGCAGTGTAAAGAGGCCTTAAAAGTGAGAGTAAATTACACTAGCATTTATTTTAAAGTCCTTGTGCAATGTCAGAATGGTATAAAGGAGCCTTAGTGTAAATGAAAATTAGGTCTGTCATACATATAAAATCACAGTTCATCTTTATTCAGTTGGAAGTTTCTTTTGAATCAGTGATAAATTTCCTATTGGAAGTTCACGGATTAAGGGACTGGGAAAAAAAATCCAAGTTAAATTTCTCACATGGCAATGAAGATCATTACCACTAGGTCAATGTTCTGACCAGAAGCTGTTGCTGCTAAAACTATTCCCACTACTAGATATATAGCCCACATATAGTACTGACTGAGCATATTAATAACATCTTTTAGCTGTGAGTACATAAGGAATTGTTCATTTTTAATGCTATGTTTTTCTTTTATTTGTTAGGGCAACACAATACATCAGCTGGTTCTTAGCTTAATTTGCAGATTTTAAGTTTAATCAAATTCTTCCTAGTTTTGTCTGGCATAGATTTTTTTGCCCCAGTTTCTTTGAATGCAATGGCATTTCTCCAAGTTTCCATAGATGAAATGGACAGTGTAATCTGCCTGTGTGCATTCTGAACTGGAGTATAAAATATTTTCTCTGGGGAAAAAAGTTTTTTAAGTTAAGTTTGGCAATTTAAAATAATCACAACACTCAATAAAAAGCAAAGTATATGAATGTACAAAAAAGATGAATACAAATAGTTAAGGATAAACTTTCATATTGTATGTATTTGAATATCCTGTTCTCCTTCTGTTAGGTTACAGTTCTGTCATGTAGATTTGACTTTGTTGGGCTTTACATAATGTGTTTAACGTTTTGCCCATCTTGTTTCATCACTCAGAGAAGCCTTCTTTTTTATAACATTGAAATTTGGTTGCCATGTAAATCAAGATAAGAACTGACTCATTTCTTATTATTGTTATAGAATGCTAGGGATTTTCCTTTCCAAAACAATCATCATGCAGCGCCATTGAATTGTGCTTCAAGGAAATATATTATAACCTTACAAACTAGCACCTAACATTAGTCAGCTGAGATTCATGCATAAATGTTCTTCATAAAGCCTGGACGTGGACATGGCATCAATAATATTAAAAGAATAGGTGCTGCAGAGAGCTGGTCAGAAGAGGGAATTTCCCTCTGAGAAAGGTTCAACTCTGACAAAAAAAATCAAAAATGGAATACTCTGAACCACAAACCTTCACACGGGTCACACTACCTAGCTGGACTACGTTTCCCATGAGGCACTTGCTAATGTTATAAAAGATATACAATGAACCTAATTAAAAAGTTGTCTATACCACAGGTTCTGAGACCGTTGCATCTATTGATACAAGTAGAGGGAAATACAACAGTATTTCAGATACCCCATTCTGAGATCCCTGTTAATGATTTTTTTTATTGGTGACTACTATGCATATATACCTGAAGTCTAGAGATTGTTTTTAAAATATGTACTGCAGCAGGGCTGGAAGTGGCTGGAAATCAAAAGCTAAAAGATATTTAATTAAATAACCAGCAACATGTTTCATGATTGCTTTAAGGCCTGATATTTCATCATAGAATGAAGAGTGGGTCTTCCATCTCTCATGTGGAAGGAAAATCAGAGGCCACTGCCTCAGGGTTTCGTCTTTCTTCAGAGCTCACAGAGGATGGCCTACTGTTTTAAGACCTCTGTGTGGAGAGGGGCTGGGAGTGGAACTGGATGGGCTGGAGGAGAGTGCCTGGGACAAGAACCAGGTCTGGGAGGGCATAAATTGTTCCCTCATAAAAGCCAGCTAAGAAAGTTAATACAGGCTGCATCTGTACTCGCAATTTGGCAGACATAGCAAGGATCCTATTTGTGTGAGATCCTTGAGGCAGCTGAGACCAAGGCAAGTACTGGTGGTAATGAAGCTGTGCTGCCAAGGAGTAGGGGCGGAACTTCTGTTGGCATGGAGTCATGTGGAAGATCAAGATTCATGTGATTTGGAGGTAGATTGCTTCAGTATTCTGACATCTGAGAGCTATCCAGCTGTCAGTGAATATTAAAGGCACAACAAACAAAACTGTTGCCAGGACAATTGTTTCCTCACCTAAGCAGTGAAATGGGGGTGGGGGGGCAATCTACCAGGTAAGAGAACTGAGACTAAATTCAATCTTAGACCCATGCAAGCTCTTTTGATTTAGTGGTTGTCATTACTTCTTCTATTATTATTTTTACCATGTTTATAATAGGGTCTCATTTTTGTAAATAGTTCCAAAGGGGCAGCTGTGTTAGCCTCGTTCAGCAAAATGAACAAGGAGTCCTGTGGCACTTTTAAATACTAACAAATTTATTTATTGCATAATTTATTGCATAAATAAATTTGTTAGTATTTAAAAGTGCCACAGGACTCCTTGTTTATTTTATTAAATAGTAACCAGGTCTTTGTTAATATGCTTTTAATGTTCCCTTCGTATTTAATTAAAGGAATATATTTATCATACACATTTTATGGATAGATATGCTTCATATATATACACATATATGAGGTGACTGGATAGCATAGTGGTTAAGAGTGCTGTAGCAGTTAAGAATGACACCCTTTGATACAAGAGAGTGGGGTTCAAATCCCCGTGAGTGCCTATCTACCTTCCCACTAGGGGTCCTTAGGCAAAAGACCCCCTAACACCTCACTTGCCTACCTTGAATATGAGAGTGATGTGAACTAGGAGAATCATGCTGGCTCGGATGTTGCCCAGATTAACAAGGTCTGTGCCAGATGTTGGGGAACCAGGGCAATCTGACGACAAGTGGGCTACTGGAACAAACCATACATGGATGAGACAAGAGAACCTGGAATTGATGGAATGCTACTACAACAGTAGACCTAATGAGAGGGGATAGATGAAATGTATGAGGGAACTATGGATGGATAAGACTCAACTATTGAAAAAATACAAGGGCCTGACTCCATCTGAAGCCCTAGAGATTCCCAAAGAAAGGCTCACAGCACTAGCTACCAGGCTAAGGAGATACACTAGAGCAGCAGAGGCCAAAAAGATAAATGCCCTGTTCTCCAAAGAACCATCCAAGGTGTACTCCCAACTGCAATGCAACAACACAATAACAGCAGAGCCACCAACAGCAGAAACTGAACAGTACTGGAAGAACATATGGGAGAAAGAAAAGACTCATAACACCAGTGCAAAGTGGCTGCAGGACCTGAGAACAGACCACAGCAATCTCCCAGAACAGGACCCAGTCACCAGCACAATAGCAGACATCCAACAGCGGATCAAGAACATGAAGAGCTGGACCGGACATGATCCACACCTACTGGCTAAAGAAACTAACAGCAGTGCATGAACGCCTAGCAGCACAGATGAATCAGCTGCTAGCAGCAGGCTCCCACCCAGACTGGCTAACACAAGGAAGGACAGTGTTGATCATGAAAGACCCCCACAAGGGAACAGCACTGTCCAACTACCAGCCAATAACCTGCCTCCCCACAACATGGAAAGTCCTATCAGGCATCATAGCCGCCAAGCTACAGGACCACATGGGCCAGTACATGAGCACACTCAGAAGGGCATTGGGAACAACATTGTGGAAAACAACACTGGAAGTCAATTCAAGACAGCTTGCACAAGTGGCCATCAAGTGCGGCATATACCAAGGTGATGCACTGTCCCCGCTGCTGTTCTGCATTGGCTTGAACCTTCTCAGCCAGATAATCACAAGGACTGGATACGGATACAAATTCAAGAGTGGAACTACCATTTAGCCACCTCCTTTACATGGATGACATCAAGCTGTATGCTAAGAATGAGCGAGACATCGACTCACTAATCCACCTGACACGGATCTACAGTGAGGATATTGGGATGTCACTCGGACTGGAGAAGTGTGGCCGGATGGTAGTAAAGAGAGGGAAGGTAGTCAAGAATGATGGGGTGGAACTACCAGCAGACCACATAGCAGACCTACAGACCAGCTACAAGTACCTTGGCATCCCACAGTCACATGGGAACCACGATGAGGAGGCAAGGAAGACAGCAACATCCAAGTACCACCAAAGGATAAGACAGGTCCTGAAGAGCCAGCTCAATGGGAAGAACAAGATCCATGCCATCAACAGGTACACCCTGCCAGTCATCAGATACCCTGCCGGTATAGTGAGCTGGCCAAAGGAGGACATGGAGGCTGCTGATGTGAAGACCCGGAAGCTCCTCACAATGTACGGAGGTTTCCACCCCAAATCCAACACCCAGAGCCTGTACACCAGCCAGAAAGAAGGCGGGCGGGGTTTGGTGAGTGTCAAAGCCACCGTCCTGGATGAAACCCAGAGCATCCAGGAGTACATCAGTAAGATGGCACCCAAAGATGAGCTGCTGAGAGAATGCCTGAGGCAGCAGAGGACATGGGAGGAAGATCAAGCAGAAGAAGTGCCATGGCAAGACAAGACCCTGCATGGGATGTACCATCGACAGATAGCTCAGGTGGCTGACATTGGGAAATCCTACCAGTGGCTGGAAAGGGCTGGACTAAAAGACAGCACTGAGGCACTGATCATAGCAGCACAAGAACAGGCACTGAGCACCAGATCCATTGAAGCAGGGGTCTACCACACTAGACAGGACCCAAGGTGCAGACTGTGCAGAGAGGCCTCAGAGACAGTCCAACACATAGTGGCAGGATGTAAGATGCAGGCAGGAACAGCGTACACTGAACGGCATAACCAAGTAGCTGGCATTGTGTACAGGAACATCTGCACAGTGTATGGGCTAGACCCTCCCAAGACCAGATGGGAGATTCCACAGAAGGTCATGGAGAACAACAGGGCTAAGATTCTGTGGGACTTCCAGATCCAGACAGGCAGGCAGGTACTGGCCAATCAACCAGACATCGTGGTAATAGACAAGGACCAGAAGACAGTGGTGGTGATAGATGTAGCAGTGCCAAGTGACAGTAACATCAGGAAGAAGGAGTATGAGACGCTGGAGAAGTACCAGGGCCTGAAAGAGGAACTAGAGAGGATGTGGAAAGTGAAGGCGAAAGTGGTCCCAGTGGTGGTAGGAGCACTCAGGGGTGTGACTCCTAAGCTGGGAGAGTGGCTGCAACAGATCCCAGGAACAACATCAGAGCTCTCAGTCCAGAAGAGTGCAGTGCTCGGAACAGCTAAGATACTGCACAGAACCCTCAAACTCCCAGGCCTCTGGTAGAGGACCCGAGGTTGAGGAAGACACATATTATCCATAGGGGTGAGAGGGGAATTTATTTTTTTTTATATATATAACTTATGTAAAATGAGGCAAACATAACAGAGTCCTTTCGTTTTTAAATGTCAGCAACACAATGATACAGCAGTACAGCACTTAATTTTCTTATTAACTTGTAGACTGAACTCTATCACAGCCCATAAATAAAACAAGAGTTATTCCCAACTCATAGGAGAATTGAGGTTAAATAATATCATGTGAATAAGGAGAAAAACTAACACAAAGAAAAGAAAAATAAATAAACACTATGCACTGCTTTATATGACATGTTAATCATATATTATTTATCCTAAGTGCTTTTTGAATTCTCATCTAAGTTCACTATAGCATAAGAGATAGACTGTAGTCACCTTTTCCTGCATATGAATCTTTAATAAAGAATATTTAGCTTGTAAATAGGAGTCCAATGCATAGTCTTTTGAATACCCTACATTGCAATGGGTTATCTCCCAGAGTGAAATGCACTCCACCTACATAAAACTGCTGTGGGATAAGAAAGCAGAATCCATGCCTCCAAGGCATACAGTTGAAATAGCATCTAAGGTTATGTCTATACTGATGGCGGCAAAATTGCTGCCATCAGCCCAGCATTCCGGGAGCACTTAGCAGCTAGTATGAACTCATTGCTGCGCTGTTGAAAGCCGGTGCCGGAAGTCCTGGCTCCCAGGGGATGTAGGGGAAAGCCTACCCACAAGGGATTTGCAGTCAGTTTTCCTGAGTGTGTCCAGGCAGCTTAGAAAGTTGCCCGCACTTATGCAAGGCATTTTACATGCCTTGCATAAATGCCAGTCGACTAAAAGTGCCCTAAGTGTAGACTAGGGCTAAGATCCTGTACACCAGTAGCCCAGGGGACCACAGCAATTGTGGTCCCATAATCCTGCTTTTGTTTCACTCCTAGGCTGTGTTCACACAGCCTCCTTATTTCGAAACAACAGAGGTTGTTTCGAAATAAGATTTCAGCTGTTCACACAATGCACGGTTGTTTCGGAACAACGGAAGCCATTGTTCCGAAACAACCATGTTGTTTCGAAACAAGTAAAACCTAGACCGTGGGCGAAACAACATTGTTTCGCAACGGTTGTTTCGAAACAACATCGTGCGAACGTGTTGTTTCGGAACAAGATGTTCCGAAACAACAGTTCAAGGCATACCCCCTCAGCACCCTGGCCAGGGGACACCCCTCAGCACCCTGGCTAGGGTGCTGAGGGGTGTCCCCTGGCCGGTGCCTGCAGCCCTGCTGTGCAGGCACCAGCGGGGAGCAGCGCTGAACCCCGCCAGTGCCTGCAGCCCCCTGCAGAAGTGAAATAGCAAGTTCACAGTTTGAACCTGCTATTTCGTTTCCCGCCTTTTTCCTTATTTCGAATTAACATTTTGTTAATTAGAAATAAGGTGTTTCGAAATAAGCGTTATTTCGATATACAGTTGTTGCGAAACAACCATATCGAAATAACTGGCTGTGTGAGAATACAGCCCTAGTTCCCTCCCTTCACAGATTTCTGCTCTTATTTATGCAGTGTGAACTAGGAGACCCTTTCTTTTCCTCCATATATAACGGTACAGCTATGTTTGTTTGCTTCATCCTTATGCCCCAGTGTAGAGATTCGGTGGTGCAGTGGGTTATACACTGGGTATGCGCATCTTGATGAATTTCACTCTCTATAAAAATAGATACGGGTAGCACTGTGTAATATACTGGGGATTCAGTTTGAGATTTATGACCAGGAATTTGGAGCAACTAATGAAGAGAACTTAAAGTCAGTGTTGCTCTGCATATTTACATCAACAGCCACTTGAGCCCTGGGAGTTTAGGCAATGCTGTGTGAATATTCATACAGTATAAACATGATAAGTACATCTAATGCTTATGTACCTGTCTTTCAGAACGTAGTCCCTTAATTTCAGGAACTCCAGATAATCAAACATTCAGCACAATTTAATTTTTATGTCTTTCCTAAAGATAAAATTTCCATACTTTGGATAAACCCTATTTTATTAATTTACTCATTTTAGAGGTGCCATTTGTTTCCAGACTTTGGTTATCATATCTTGGGCTGCAGGAGCACCCCTGGCCCCGGGAAAACACCCAGGGCTCAGGAGCTAGGACTCGAGGCTCGAGCCCCATAAGTCAGCATCAGCAACACCCCTGCTGGGCAGCAAGGAAAATATAATTGCAAAGCACTTTATAATTATTTATCATGGTAACCTGGTGACAATTTCCCAAAAGAAATATTGTCTGTTTTCAGTGGTTAAGTCTAGACTTGTTCTTAATGACTTAAAATGTGGATCAAATACTAAAAATACCTGGTCAGAAACCAGCTCAGACAAATAAAACTTCTTAATGCACCACAGCTTTCCCAAATGCCAGCTGAGATATTGTTTATGTTACATAATCTGTGTAGTAGTATGTGTAATCTAATAGTGTCTTTCGCTTGAATTTCTTTTGTCATGTATGACATTAAACATTCTGCTGCATATGATGCTATAGTTTTGCTTTCTTCTTCTGAGACTTAGGTTATGTGCTTTGCTGCCAAAAGTATAAATACTAGTGTCTGGTTTTTGTATGTATATCTCCTTGTACATAAGCACTTGATAATTTATCTTTTTGCCTGTATTTTCTCTTTGGGCTATTTCTTTTCTTCTTTTCTTTTCTTTTTCCAACTTTCCCTGTTTTTTTAAACTTTCTAGACACATTGAGGTTTCCTTACATTAAATGTTCAATGGTAAAATATTTTAATTGCAAATATTGAAAAATAGAAAAGGGATATTTTTCTAATTCCTATGTATTCTGGGCAGAAATAAACTCTTAGAGCCAGATAATCAGTTAGCAAAATTGGCATAGCTATATTAAAATCAATGGAGCTGCATAGATTTATGTACTGGCTGAGGATCTTACCTCAAATGGGGAATCTATCTGAATATTTTAATAACTACATTTCATATTAATTAGTGGTTGGTCACAGTTGTGCTTCCTAAACATCTGGTTAATATTATTGATAATCATGTGGCTAAAAACACTCAACTGGAAATGTTCATTTTTCCCTCCAAACATAACACCTAATTCCCCATAACTTGAATTGCTGCCATAATGGGCCAAATCTGGCTTCATTTAGTCACACGAGTATTCCCTTCAAGTCATTTTATTACCAGCAAATTTACATCCTTCTGTTGGAACATTTGGTCTAGTTTCACTGCTCAACATAGACTTTCCCAGTTCAGCCCAGTAAATTAATTTAGGATATGCATGCCACATTGACAAAAGAGCTTGAAATATTGTAGATACCTTAAAGCACAGTTTGAAATTAGAACAGGAAGCACCACTCAACTCTACAGAGTTTAACAGAAATTACCAGAATATGCAAGGTCTTTCCTTCCTCCACATAAAATAATTAATGATTTTATTCCATTATTTTAAAAAATAATTTAAAGAAATTAATAGGTAATGGCAAAAATAAGATCATATTCTAAGCTAAAAATTCTGATGACATCAATTCTGAACAACCAACCAATAGAATGATTAGTTCATTTGTTTGAATCTTGTCCACATAGCAGGCAGCAGGTGTGCATTGTGTGGAGGATTGTTTGCGTTGCCCTTCCAGGATTAATTATTCATTGGTAGCAAAAAGAGAGCTCTATATGATCTGGCTTAAGGAAGTGCCAACCTCTCTGTGCTGTAGAATGTCAATGATATAATCCCTGTAGATACCACCTCTAGGCCACCATCTCCTCCAGGTATTCTGTCTGATCCCACTGAGGTTGCAGTAGTGGCTTCCCATTGCACCCAGATAAGCGGATGGAACCCAGTGACCATCAGTTGGCAGAGTCTTGGAAGGGAGAGATGGTGGTGGAAGAGGGAGAGAAGCCTCTTGGGGGGTGGAGACATAGTGCCTAAGGTGCTACTGCTGGCCCCTGGTTTGCAACACCTGCTGGTAGATTCCATCTGGCCTGCTGACTCAAACAGTGCTGTGTGAGAAATGGTCTTGGTGAGCAGGCATGGAGCCAAAATTAAGCACAAGGCTGGAGCCCAGCTACTTCCTTCTGATCTGAAAATGGCATCCCCTTTACCATCCTTGGGCCATGATGCCAATGCTGCCATTGAGCCTTGCATATTGCCCCATGGGAATGTTCAGTGGGTGGAACCAGCTCAGAAGAAGGTTCTGAAGGGGAGACATTATTCTTGTTTTTCCCCCATCACAGAACCCTGCAATGGAAAAGGCTGCCAGCAAGGTCCCCATGTGCTTCAATCCTCTCCACAGTGAAGGGCATCATCTTTGCTTTATTAAACATGCATGGTTGTAGGGTGAGTCTCCAGAGATGCCAGATCTTATCCTACCTTAGGGCATAGAGGAATTCTGTGACTTTTCTGCAAGAGACTCTCACTGATCTTGATGCCAAAACCGTGAATGGAGGAGGGGGCACTATATTTAGCCATCTCACAATGACATCATGTGGCCTACAGTCCAAGGTATTGGGGACTGCCAAGGTTGTGCCAGATCATGTGCTGCTCTTCTGGTCCCATGTATAAAGGCTACTTTTAAACATTGTCAATAGTTATCTCCTAATATTGAGCCTGGCTCTTCTTAAGTGCTTGATTAGGGGCAGGAGCTTTAGCACAACCCATGAAGTGCAGAACTACATTGGGAAATAGAGGTGCTGCGCCACTGCTCACATCCTGAGTGGGATTTTTAACTATCATTCCCAGGTAGATGTTCACCATGGCCAGCAGCCAGATGATGCCACATCCTTCCCCTTCAGGTAAGTGAAGGTAGCACAGTTATACCACTCCTGTTTGTCTGTTACTTACATCTCATGTTTTAACATCATGTGGCCCCACTCCTCTGATATTAATCTGGCCCCCTTCCTGAACCATCATTTAGTTTCTATGAAGTCATTCTTCCACACGAGCAGTTGGGTTCTATCCTATTGGCATTTTAATAACAACCTGTTGAAGGATTTGGCCCTCACGGAGTCCTTCCAGGAGTTTTAGTTAGCCTGACAAGAGAAGAATCACGCTGTTTCCTTGGTGCATTTTAAGCTCTTTTCCTATGAGTATACCCAGGGAACCAGCAAAGGGAGGGTTGTAGCATAGAGCCGGAGGGGCACCTGAATGTCAAATCTGAAAATCCATCCTCTACATGAAGAGCTGAGACAAGCTCTAGACCCTTGATAACCTGCAGGTTAAGGGTGATTTTGTCCAATGGCCTATCTTGCTCCTTTGGAAGATGGATCATGGCTCACATTTCTATGCTCTGCAGAAGAGAATGGGTGAATAAAAACATATCACCTGCTTCTGGGAGAGGATGGCACCCCTCTTACAGATCCAGATTAGATGCAAGAACGTGTGAGGGCTATCTACACTGAGCTTTGTCCTCCAGACTCAACCAATGTTTATGTCAGCATGGTCCTGTGGCATGAACTTCCACACCTCTTTTCTGGGTCCCTGGACCAATCTCTTTCCCTAGCCAGTCTCAGTCTCCTCGCCAATTCCAAGTCACTGTTTGTTTCCCAGTCTCACCAGGTCTTAATCCACGCCTTTTGCCTCCTCTGCATGTCAGTCAGATGGCTTCGTCCTCTACATTTCCTCTAGAGTGCCAACAGAAAAGTCATTGAAAGCGCAGGTGAGAATATTTATTGAGGATGGAACTTTTGCAGATTTTAGTTGTTATACACTACCATGACTCTACTGAGCATGTGCCAACTCATTTTTTCATGGTTTGTAACTTGACCGACTTTGAGATTTTCATGGGAATGGAAGGCACATACCTGAGTCAAAGGCCACTCTTCTGCCAAATTTTAAGTCCCTAAGGCAAAACATGGAGGCACTATGGCATTTTTAAAATGTCCCAACCATTTTTTCATATGGGCAAAAAGATATATTTGTCCCATAGCTCATTCTTAGAAATGACTAGACTCTTTTGGCTGAAATGTTCCAAAAATGTCAATGGTAGGCAGAAACCCAGCATGGAAAAATTCAACCCAAACTGCTGAAGTTTGACAAAGTTATGAGCAACTGAAAACAGGGATTTATACCAGGGAGTGTTAGACAGCCTTAAGAATAAATGACACTACCATGCCTCCCTATAATTTGAGTGGAAGTAGTGACACTTAATTGGCTTAAAATTAGTCATGTGCTTTGCTGAATCTGGATTAATAGATTCCAATGCCAGAAGGGAACATTATACCATCTAGCATTGACCTCCTGTATAAATACAGGCTATAGAATTTCATTCGGTTACCCTTCTGCTGCGTTTGATCACTTATATTTGACAGAAGCATATCTCCCCGGAAGGCATGCAGTCTTGTTCTGAAGATTTCAAAAGATGGAGAATCCACCTCTTCCCACAGTATAGTAGAAAAACCTGCCTTATTGGTTTGAACTAACCCAATGTGATGCGTTAGTTCAAATTAAACACGGTTCAACCTTCTTCCTCCTAAGGTGCATGGCACCAGGGAGGAAGTGCCTTCCTCTTTTTATGGGATTGGCTGGGGGGATGGCCCTTTGTGGGTGCCATGTCACCACACATCCCATAGTGCCCCCCTTCCTAAGCCAAACTAGCAAGGCCTGTGCATGAACATTGTAGGCAGGCACTGTGGCCTGCCTCAGAGCTGGAGCTGGAAGAATGCCCCAAATGCCCCGTCTGGCCAGACCGGGGAACTACAAGGCCCCAGCCCCAGAAGTGGAGGGGCGTGGCCAGGCCAGAAAGGGGCAGTATAAGAGCTCAGGCTCGGAGCTCACTTGGGGCTGAGCTCCTGAAGGAGAAGGATGTGCCAGCCCAGAGGAAGCAGGCCAGGCCCAACCCAACCCACCCCACCCCACCAGCTAGCCCCTGCCTTTAGGGGCACCCAGCGCTACAGCCCGCCCAGCCTCCCAGGGTCAAGTGATTGGGAGGGGAACCCGGAGGCGGCTGACTGGGATGGGTGTTCGAGAGCCTGCCGGGCCCCACCACAGCCTCCCCGCTCAGGGACAGCCTGGGAATGCAGGGAAGCGGAAAGTCTGACCCACTACCAGCCCTGTGACTTGGAGCTGCGCTCCACCAAGGAGGAGACGCCAGCCCCGTACAGGCCACAGGACTTGGAGGAGTTGCCCCTCGCGGAGGAGCCAGCCGAGTATCCAGACGTGCCGCCCATGGATACCGAGGGGTTTGCTGGGGTCCTGCAGGCCTGCTACGAGGGAGACCCTGAAGACGGCTACCCCCTGTGGAGATAGGTACCCAGGGAAGGTGGACGGGACAGGATTGGAGGAAGTAGCCCAGGGAGGGCAGGATGGTGGGCTGTATTCCCAGGGCAGCGTGTTTCGGAGGCTGCCCTGCTGACCCTGTGGTGGACCACCCTGCCCCTGTATAGGGCCCTGGGCTGAGATGCAGTGGAGCGGGTGGGCCTGCGTCTCCCTCCTCCACCGCCCCCCTGTTTCCTGACAAAGGAAGCGTGCAACTGTCCCTAACCACCCAAGTTTTCCTCTAGACTTTGTGCTTGCCTGCCCTGCCCCGCCCCGCCCGGGGGCCGGGGCTCCAGATTTTGTGCTTGCCCGCCCCGCCCTGCCCAGGCCCAGGGCTCCAGTCTTCGTGCTTGCCCGCCCCGCCTGGGGGCCAGGGCTCCAGTCTTTGTGCTTGCCCGCCCCCGCCTGGGGCTGGGCCTTAGACTGGGAACAGGCTCGACCCACCCAAAGGATAATGCCAGAGACATTTTTATTGGCTGCCGGGAGGGGCGCCACACTAGCTAACTCCCCTTTACCGCCAGTAGGAGGCACCGTCCCGACTGGCCGACAGCGCTGAATGCCTACACATGGTGGAGAGTGCAGGCACCTCCCCCCCCCAACAGCGAAAAGGGGGGACTCACCAGGAATAAGATAGCATCCCACGTGGGGAAGGTAGAAAGGCGATCAATCACCATGGACCTCGATCGGTTCGCAAAATAGTGGGTAGAACGGCAGCAGCAACAGCAGTTGGAGCAACTGCAGCAACAGCAGCACCTCCTGCAGGCTCTTGGGGAACGTCAGAAAAAGATGATCCAGGAGCTGGGGGCCCAGCAGCGGGAACTTAAGCAGCAGAGTCTGCAAAAGTTGGAAGCCGTATGGGCAGGAGCAGCCATCCCCACTGTCGGGGTTTCCTGGGCCGTGGTTTCCAATCCGCTGCCACTCTGGCTGACCAAAATGGGCCCCAAAGATGATCCGGAGGCGTTCTTGCAAATATTTGAGAGAGTGGCTTCGGCCGCAGGATGGCCCCAGGACCAGTGGGCCACCCTGCTGGCGCCCTATTTAACAGGGGCTTCGCAGGCGGCCTATCGGTCTCTTTCGGATAAAGATGCCCAGGACTACCAGGCTGTGAGGGAAGCCATCCTGGATGTCCTGTACATTACCTCAGAGACATACCGGCGCAGGTTCCAAGGACAAACCTACCAACCGGGGACCCAACCTAGGGTGTTGGTCCAGGATCTGAAAGAGGCCTGTTGCCACTGGATCCAGCCGGACCAACGCTCAAAAGAGGAAGTCATTGATATGTTCGTGATGGAGCAATTTCTCCATATCCTGCCCCGTCACAGTCGGACCTGGGTCCTGCGTCATCGGCTCCGAAAACTGAGTGAGGCGGTAAGCCGAGTCAAAGACTTTCTAGCTGCAGAGAACCCAGGACCATTGCTGGGTCCCACCCCTGGCAGGGTGCAGCCAAAAGGGTCATCGCCAGCCGTCACTATCCAGGGTACCCAGCCTGGGCAGGCCTGGACACCGACGCCTGGTCGCCCGCTGACGGGGGGAATCGGAGGGGCACTGGGAGCCCAAGATGCCCTGGCCGCGGCCCACAGAGACCACGCCCAAGGCAACCCCAACCCCACCCAGGGGACTTCAAGTGGCCCCAGGCCATGCTTTAAGTGTGGACAGCGGGGTCATATACAACGACAGTGCCCCGTGACGGACTGCGCCTTTGGGTCTGTGTATACAGGGGAATGACAGGCCCGGGGGCTGACCTCCCCAAAAGCGATGATTACAGTTAAGATAGCGGGAAGGCCCTGGGAAGCCCTCGGAGACTCCAGCTGTGCACAGACTCTAATGGAACGGGGACTGGTTCCTGAAGAGGGGTGTGTTTTTGGAAAGGTGGACCTGCGGTGTAGATCCATGGGGATCTAGAATGTACCCCACCCTCCCAGTCACCCTGACTATCGGACCGATCACACGAACCATCCCAGTGGGGCTATCAACCCACTTACTTTACCCGGTGATTCTGGGCCAAGATTGGCCGGACTTTGCCGGGGTGCTGCAGAGGTTAGGATGACCCACTGGCCCGGACAGAGACCCACGGGGGTCCGAACCCCAAGACAGTATAAGGAGCCCACCCAGCCCGAAGGAGACGGGACTGGAAGAGGCAGAGTACCTGGAACCAGAAGGGAGCCTCCCCCGGATCGAGACACCCAAGGGGAGGAGGCACCGGCCCCAGCGGAGGCTCCCCCAGAGGGGGAGGGACCAAGAGTGGACTTTTGCTGAGACCAGCGGGAGGACCCCACTCTATGTAATGCTTATGACCAGGTAGCAGTGATAGATGGTGCGGTAATCAACCCACAACAAGCCAGTCAATGGCCTTGATTTGAACTGCGATGAGACTGGTTGTATCGGATCGAGAAAGACACCAGAACTGGGGAGCTGCGTGCTCAATTAGTAGTGCCCTGTCTTCACCGTAAGTCGCTATTACAACTGGCCCATGATATCCCTGCAGCGGGCCACCTGGCCACTGATAAGACCCTGGCCTGAATTCTTAGTCACTTTTATTGGCCAGGAGTATATCGGGACACCCGAGATTACTGTGCATCCTGCCCGGAATGTCAAAAAATTGCTGCCACCGGGACTCCTAAAGCTCCCCTGGTGCCTCTCCCAGTGGTTGAAACCCCTTTTGAAAGGGTAGCAGCAGACCTGATCATGCCCTTGGAGCTAAGCATTGGAGAGTACTGGTTTATTCTAGTACTGGTGGACTATGCTCCCCGCTTCCCTGAGGCCATACCACTGAAGAACACCGCTGCATGGACCATAGCTGCCAAGTTGGTGAAGGTGTTCACTAGAGTAGGTCTACCTCGAGAGCTACTCACTAATCAGGGGCCAAACTTCACTTCCCAGCTGTTTAGGGAAGTCTGTGCCATCCTGGGCATCCGGAAAATCCAAACGTCTGTCTATCACCCCCAGACGGATGGATTAGTAGAGCAGTTCAACCAGACTTTGAAGAGCATGTTCAGAAAGTTCTCCCCAGAGGAACTCCGGAGGTGGGACCAATTACTCCTGCCCTTGCTCATGGCCATCAGAGAGATACCACAAACATCAACTCAGTTATCCCCGTTCGAGTTACTATATGGCCGGCAGCCATGCGGGGTTCTGGACCTAATAAGAGAAAACTGGGAGCACACGCCATCTCCTTCACAAGGACTATTACAATATGTATGAGACCTGCAGGAGCAGCTATGTCTAGTGGGCCGCTTAGCCCAAGAAAACCTGAAGACAGTTCAGGAGACCCAGGCCAGGGCGTATAATAAGGGAGCCTGGACACGCTCCTTTGAACCAGGGGATTGGGTCCTAGTGTTACTGCCCTCCTCAGAATCAAAATTCTTAGTGCGATGGCAGGGCCCGTATGAAATAATAAGACAGACGGGGCTTGTAAACTTTGAGGTCAAGCAACCAGACCGCCGGAAGAAGAAGCAAATTTATCACGTCAACCTCTTGAAACCCTGGTGAGAAAGGGAGGGCCTGAAGATTACCTCCTACCCACCAGATCCCGAATTTGGCCCGCAGGTGCCTATGGGCGATCTGGAAGAACCCTAGTTAAGCCCAACGCTTGCAGATATGCAACGAGAGCAAGCCCACCATTTATTGGCCACCTTCGCGAAGGTCTTCACGAACACCCCTGGAAGGATGACCCTGGTCTACCACTAAATCCAGACTTCCCCAGGGGAGAGTGTTCGTGATGGAGCCAGATCACCCCCCTGGCACCTTCAAGCAGCGGTGGAGCAAGAAGTCCAGGGGCCATGCTGGAATTGGGGGCAATTGAGCCCTCGAATAGCGACTGGCACAGCCCCATTGTGCTGGTCCCAAAACCGGATGGATCTCAGAGGTTCTGCATCGACTTCAGGTGAGTAAAAGCTATCTCTAAATTCGATGCTTACCCTATGCCCTGTGTGGAGGAATTGTTGGATCAGTTAGGGGAGGCCCAGTATTTTACCACCCTGGACCTGACCAAGGGCTATTGGCAAACCCCCTGCATCCACAGTCCAAAAAGAAAATAGCCTTTGCCACACGGAGTGGGCCGTATCAATTTGTACGCATGCCCTTCAGACTCCATGGCGCCCCTGCCACCTTTCAGCGCCTAATGGACCGCCTGCTGAGACCCCACCTTGACTACGCTGCCACATATATAGATGATGTTGTGATATATAGCCAGGATTGGGATACCCACCTGGCCCACGTGACAGCAGTCCTACAGACACTGGAAGAAGCAGGGCTTACAGCCAATCCCAAGAAGTGCCGCATAGGGTGGCAAGAAACAGTCTATCTGGGGTATACCCTGGGCCGAGGTACCCTAAAACCACTCATTGGGAAAGTTCAAGCCCTCCAAGAGTATCCGCGGCCTACCGCAAAGAAACAAGTGCAACAATTTTTGGGGCTCGCTGGTTATTATCGACAGTTCGTCCCCGATTTCTCTATGGTGGCAGCCCCTCTTACAGATCTGCTCAGCAAGGAACACCCACTCAGAGTATGGTGGGGTCCCGCCTGTGAGCAGGCTTTCCAGGGCCTGAAAACTCGACTGTGTCAAGCCCCGGTTCTGTACAGTCTGGATTTTAACCAACCTTTTATGGTTCAGGCAGATGCTTCAGCCATAGGTTTCGGAGCAGTCCTTATGCAAAATGTAAATGAAGAGGAACATCCCATCTTATATTTGAGTCATAAACTTTTCCCGCGGGAACAGAGGTATGCAACACTTGAAAAAGAGGAATTGGCCATACAGTGGGCATTAGAGGCCCTGCATTATCATCTTCTGGGACGCCCTTTTGTCATGATCATGGACCATGCACCCCTCCGCTGGTTGCAACAGATGAAAGGCATCAACGCCAGAGTGATGAGGTGGTATTTGGCCTTACAACCCTTTGCTTTTACTGTACAACATCGATCAGGTAAGGCCCACGCAAATGTGGATGCCCTCTCATGCATAGGCACAGAGACATTGCCCAGCTCGGAGACACCAGAGCTGGACTTGGGGGGGGGGTGTAGTTATTGAAAACCAATGTGGTGGGTGGACATAAGCTCACCCACTTCTAAAACCCCACCCTCAGCCTATGGGGAGGTGGCACCGGACTGGTTTTCAAATAATTCCTTGCTACAGCTCAAGAAATAACAGGAACGGGTGTGAAGGTTACAGGTTTATAATAAGGGTTTCAGAAGGGGACACCGAGCAGAGAACCCCGGACAGCGTCCACTGCTCCCGAAAAGTGTCCATGGAGCCAGCGGACACCGCCCAAAGGAACTCTGCCCAGACATGCACGCACAAAGGAGTGGAAATAGGCCCCACAGTCACAGGTCCCTCCCTCAGCCAACCTCCCTTCCCTGGTCTTATAGATGGCTACTTTGGCATAGGCCAGGAGGAGGTTAGCGAGGAGGTCCCGCGACTTTGTGGGGCCACGGAGAGGGAGTGCATAAAGGAATAAGTGAGGGGAAAAGTGCAGCAAGAACCTCAATAAGAGGTTCTGGAGGAGCCGGAAAAGGGGCTGCAGCCTGGTGCACTCCAGATATACATGTGCCAGGATCTCCCTCACACCGCAATAGGGGCAGGTGTTGGGATGAGGGATGAACCGCCAGGTACACGCCTGTGCTTATGGCTCCATGCAGGAGCCGCCAGCTGATGTCCCCGGTGGGCCGCGGGATGAGGGTGGTATGCAAACTGGCCCACCGGGGGTCCTCGCCCTCCCCAGGTAGGATAAGATCCCGCCACTTAATGTCAGGACGGGATGCGAGGGCGAGGAAATGGATGGTATGCAGCACAAGCGTGTACAGATATTTACGGGGCGTGGTTTAAAAAGAGACCAGCTGCTGATCTAGCAGCTGGGTCGGGGTATGGGACGGGGACGGCCGGGGGGGGTGATCATGGGTCCGGGGCCTGATCGGAAGCTCTGGAGGGCCAGGGCTGAGAGGGGGGCGTGGAGTTCCCTCTCGCAGGACCCGCTCAAGGTAAGCTCAAGCAGTGGGAGACAAGGCCGCCTTCACCTCCTGGAGTAGGCGTCGGGGGGGTACGTGGAGTGGAGAGCCCCATGCGCCAAGCTAGCTCATAGGGATCCACCCAGTCCCCCTGCGCATAAACCAGGAGGTCTCCAACCCTGGTGACACCTGCCAGGACCAGCCTCCGCCTCATGGAGGGGGCCTCTGCCACCTGCACACTGAGATGGAGGTTGTGTAGCAGGGGCTCCGTGAGGAAGTCCACCCCCTCGGTGGGTACAAATGACCTGGAGGCCATGATAAGCCTCCAGGTCCAGAGGAGGTTGTGGTAGAAGGCCGGCAGCTCGAAGAGGTCTCGCGGACCACCTCTCAGGTTGAGATGAAAGAGCTGCCAGTCATATTGGATCCCTTGGTAGCGGTGGAGGAAGGTGCATGCCAAGTGGCTCCACGCTGGGCTACCTGCACCACAAAGGGGTCTCTGCAGGGCCTGCAGGCGGAAGGTGTGGACCTGGTTGTAGATACAGCACAGGCCCTGCCCTCCTTCCTCCAGGGGAAGGCTCAGAACCCCTGCAGAGACCCAGTGTATTCCTGGCCAGAAGAACTCCAGAATTGTCCTCTGGAGCTTGGCCAGGAAACCCGGGGGCAGAGCCAGGGTGTTGAGCCGGTACCAGAGCATGGACAGGACGAACTGATTGATGACCAGTGCCCGTCCCTGAAGGGAGAGGCACTGCAGCAGTCCTGTCTATCTCCAGAGCCGGTCACTGACCCTGTCCTCTAACTCCTGCCAGTTCTCATCCGGGGAGGGATGGGTGGCAGAAAGGTAAACGCCCAGATAGGGCAGCGGACCCATGCTCCACTGGATGGCCTGAAGCGCGGGTGGGAGGGAGCTCACTGGCCACCCGGCCCCTACCATCAAGCCAGAGCTCTTGACCCAGTTGACCCAGGCAGAGGAGGCTGCCTCCAGTAGTGCCAGGTTGCCCGGGTCCTGGACCACGAGAAGTACGTTGTTGGCATACGCTGACAAGACCAGCCTCAGCTCTGGCTCATGGAGCACCAACCCTGTCAACCTCCAGCGGAGGAGACAGAGGAAGGGCTCGATGCTGGCCTGACAGCGGACAACCCTGACACACTCCTCGCCCGAAGCTGACCGGTTCGGTCAGGGTCTAGTTGAGCTTGACCAGACACTCTGCAAAGGCATACAGCACCCAGAGAAACCTCACAAAGCGGGGCCCGAAGCCAAACGCCTGCAGGGTGCCCAGGAGATACCCGTGATCCATCCTGTCGAACGCATTCTCCTGGTCCAGGGCCAGAAGGGTGAATTACAGACTGTCCCCATACCCAAGCTCCAAGAGATCCCAGACCAAACAGAGATTATTAAAAATGGAGCGGCCCAGGATGGTGTAGATCTGGTCAGGATGGATCACGTCCTGCAGCACAGACCCCAGGCACAGCGAGATGGCCTTGGCTACTATTTTGTAGTCCGTGCTGAGGAGCGAGACAGGACGCCAGTTCCGGAGGGTGCGGAGGTCCCGCTTCTTAGGCAGCAAGGCCAGCACCGCCCACTGGCAAGAAAGGGGAGTGCTCCACACTCCTTGGACTCGGCCCAGACAATGGCGAGGCCTGGGCCAAGGACATCCCAGAACGCACAGTAGAACTCCACAGTCAGCCCGTCCATGCCCGGGGATTTATTAGTGGGCATGAGACGCAGGACTTCCGAGAACTCGGCCACAGTGAGAGGTAGCTCCAGCCGGTTCCGGTCGCCCTCGCTGATCGTGGGAAGGTCATTCCAGAGCACCCTGCAGGCATTGGCTTCAGTCAGATCCGGGGAGAAAAGGCTATCGTAGAAGGCCCTGGCCTTTCCATGCATCTCCTCCCGATCTGCGAGGGGGGTGCCATCTTCCGCCAAAAGGCAGGTGACATGCTTTTTAGCCCCCCTCTGTTTCTCCAAGGCGTAGAAGAAGTGGGAGCCGCGATCCATCTCCCGAAGGAGATGGATGCAAGATCGAACAAAGGCTCCCCGGGTCCAGGTCCTTGAGGGCCTGGAGCTCCTCCCGCTTCTCCTGGTGTACCCTGCAGAGGGATGGATCCTCAGGGCTGGCGGCCAAGTGCCTCACCAGCTCTAAGACCTCCCATTCCAGCTGCTCTATCACCCCATCCCTCCTCCAGCTGGCTCCCCGAGTGTAGTTGTGGCAGAAGAGCCCGGCACGCACTTTCCCCATGTCCCACCAACACCGTGTCAAGGGAAAGGTGGTCCTCTGCTCCCACCAGGCCAGCCAGAATTCCTGTCATTTCGAAACAACCGTTGTCCAGACAACTTATTTTGAAACAACGGTTGTTTCAAAATAACCATCTGACCTTCCTCCCAGGGTGCTCAGCACCCTGGGGAACAGGAAGTTCCTGTCAGGGCGCACCTGGCAGGCAACGTGGCCTGAGCCCTTGACAGCCATGTCATCCCAGCCAGGAACCTCTGCTGGGGGGCAACACTGGGCCCCTGTTTGGACCCCTGAGGAGGTACACTGCCTCCTCGGGATCTGGCAGAGGCCAGACATCATGTCCCGGTTCCGGGCCTTGCACCAGAACTGGGACATTTACAGTGACATTGCTGCAGCAATGTCCACGGAGGGCCACACCTGCACCACTGAACAGGTCCGGAGCAAAATAAAAACGCTCCAGCAAGACTATGCCTGGAACTGGGAGACCCTGGACCTCCAGGGGGCAGGGAGCTTCGCTACCTGCACATACTCTGAGGAGCTCCATGCCTTCCTCGGTCCAAAGCCCAGCAGTTTCGCTGCTGAGACTCTGGACACAGGAGGCCATCGGAGCCCCTTGTCGGGCCTGGAGGCACCGGGCTCCGATGTGTCTGTCGGGGGGCCTCCAGACACAGCACCACCAGCGGCGGAGGCCACCCCAAGCAGCCCGGACCTCTTCACTGGCCAGGAGGCGCTGAGCAGCCCAGAGGACCAGGGGCCCACCACCATCTCAGCCCCTGGGTCCAAGATGGAACCCGGGACATCGTGCTGGACCTCTGGAGCCCCTGTGGGGAAGTATTCCCCTCCCACTGAGGCACACAGGGCTGGGCCTGTCCGCCAGGTCACGGGCAGTGAGGAAGCCAGGGCCGGGCACCAGGGCAGGTAGGGCACAGGGTTGGTGGGTGCAAAAGCCCCCCCTTGGCCACGGGTCCCACAGAGACAGGTGGCACCAGGTTCACAGGCCCTGTGTGCCTGGGGGTGGTGAACAGGGGCTGGCTGGTAAAGATACAGCAGCATCTTGGGTGGGGTGGAGAGCATGCAGGCCACACCACTGGCAAGTGGCCTTGGGAGACCCCCTAGAGCAAGGTGTGGCTGAGTCCAGCTCACCCTCTTGGGCACCACTAGCATGTGTGCCTCCAGGGCACAGTTCCCAGATGTCTGGCAAAAGGAGAATATGGTCCCCTTTTTACTGTCCTGTTCTTCTTTTTATCCTCACATTCTCTGTCTGGCAGCCAGTTTAAAATACAAGAGTTTGTCAGACTTTTTACTGTAGGGGTTGAAGGATCCTGGAATGCCATAGAATACTGATTTGTACAGGAAAGTGTTCCAGTGCCCCCTAAACCCCAACAACTACACAGCCAGACATTTTTGCCCAGGGTCCTCTGATGCCCTCCGTCGGGTACTGCCCTGGCCTCCTTCCGAGGCTTTGGGGGCTGGGATCCCTACCCCAGGGCAATGTCCCATGGGATCCTGGGACCTGCTGACAGTTAGGGCAGAGGTGTGTGCTGCAGACAGGCTGCACACAGACAGGGCCAGCAGGCGGTGGGGGCCAACTGTGTGTTCTGCTTCCCTCCAGCAGGTCACGGAGCCGCTCGCCAGGCACCACCACCAGCCTGACGCCTCAGCCCCAGGGCACCCCGGCGGTGATGAGCTCCTTGACAGCCTTGAGGAGCTTGGGGAGCAGATGCAGGCTTCCACCCAGGCCTGGAGAAGGGAGCAGGTGCAGCGGCAGGAGGCCGCCCTCTGCACCATAGAGTGGGTCACTGCGGCAGAGGGCAGGATGGCCACAGCGGTGGAGGAGAGGATAGCCACAGCGCTGGAGCACCTCGCGGAACGTCTGCCAGCCGCCATTGCGGACCACGCTGCTGCCATCCGGGAGCTGGTGGAGAGGCTGGCCCTGCCACGCCGTGCCAAGGGTTCGCCGCCTGGCCCTCCCCGGAGGCGACGACAGGCAGAGGGCGGCTGTGGGCATGGGCGGGGTATGCCACCCCCCCCCGGACCCTCCCACAGGCCATGCCTGAACTCCCCCCTGCCCCTGGCCTCTTCCGCCCCCTTCCCCTTCCACAAGTTGCTGCCCCCTCCCCCGCACTGCCCCCACATTGCCCCATTCCATATCCCCCCCAGCCCTTCCCTGCCCCAACCCCTGATTGTAAATAAATAGCTTGTAACATATTTGTGGTTTTGCATTGTTTTATTGGGGGTAGTTGACAGTGCGGGTGGATGGGTGGGGACTAGCTGTGGGTGAGCGGGGGAGAGGGTGGTGTGGGGCAGGGCAGGCCTGGCCCTCAGAGCTCCTCCTCTGCTAAGGCGGTCTGGAGGGTGTCACGCACAGACAAGGCTCGCTGGGATGGCTGCTCCTGTGTGGGCACAGCTCTGGGGTCCACATAGTCCCTGCAGCCCTACCCACCCCACAACACCCCCCAGGACTCCTTGTTTTTTTTGCCCCTGGCATCAGCTTCCCAGGCAGGTGGAATGGGCTCACCGTGCTGTTCACAATAGTTGTGGAGTGCCACACACGCACTAATTACTTGGGGCAGCGACCTCTCTGCGAGGTGGAGGCAGGTGAGGAGGCACCTCCAGCGGGCTTTGAGGTGGCCGAATGCTTGCTCCACCACCTGGTGGCAGTGGGTCAGGCAGTGATTAAATATCTGCCTGGAGGGATCAAGGGGCCCTGCATACGGCCACATGAGCCATGGCCGCAGGGGTTAGGCCACATCCGCCACGATGAGGACAGGCACCTCTACTCCCCCAAGATTGATGTTGTGAGGGGTGGAAGAAGGTGCCCGCCTCCATGCCCCGGTAGAGGGCAGAGTTCCCGAGGACCCTGGCGTTATGGGCCCTCCCTGGCCATCCGACATAACAGTTCTGGAACTGGCCCCGGTGGTCCATAAGGGCAAGGGCGATGATTGAATGGTACCCCTTACGGTTGCGGTACTTGGCAGCCCTGTGTTCTGGGGCTCACATGGGGATGTGCGTGGCATCGAGGATCCCCCCACAGTTGGGGAAGCTGAGGGTGGCCATGCCTGGGATGGTGTCCTGCAGCTCCCCTGGTCTCACCAGGTGTCGCAGCAGGACCTGGTTGATGGCCCTGCTGACCTCAACAAGGATGGTGCCAGTGTTGGACCTCCTGATGCCGAACAGGTGCACCACTGACCTGTGGGACTCCGGAGTGGCCATCTTCCAGAGCGCAATGGCCACTCTTTTGTCCACGGGGATGGCAGACCTCATGGGGGTGTCCCTGCGGTGCAGCAGAGGAGCGAATTCTGTGACCAGGAGTGTGAAGCTGGCCCTGGTCATGTGGAAGTTCCTCCTCCAGTCGTCGTCCCTGCAGGTGCTCAGCATGACCCGCTCCCACCAGTCTAGGCTGGTCTCCCGTGCCCAGAACTGGCGAGGCATGGGGGGGGGCAGGGGCAGTAGCTCTGCCCTGCGCACGAGGTGGACGAAAGCCTCGGGCAGAGGCTGGTCACCCTCTGGGTCCACAAGCACAGTGTCCCACATGCACAGGACACTGCAGGTGGTCGGAGAGGCTGGGTGTTGCACAGCGCTGTCTGGGCAACTGGGCAAAGTCCACCGCTTGCAATGTGCTGCTAGCCTGAGTGGACAGAGAAGTGAGGTCGGGGCCACCTTTTATGGGATTGGTTAGCAACATGGCCACTGACATGGCCCAGGGAGGTGGCCATGTTGCCACACCTCCCATGGTGCCCTGCCTCTGAAGTGAAATAGCAAGCCCACAGTGTGGACATGCTATTTCGTTTCCTGCTTTTTTTCTTATTTCGAATTAACTTTTTGTTATTTTGAAATAACTCGTTTAGAAATAAAACGTTATTTCGAAATGGCTTGTTTCGAAATGGCTTGTTTCAGAACAAGCACTTGTGTGTGGACATAGCCCAAGAGATTAATAGTTTAAAATTTTAAAATCTTGAGATAAATTGGAAAAAGGTTTCTTGCAATCAAATAGTAATTTCCTACCACACTACAAGCTCCAGTCCCTTTCTCACCACTTAGTCTCTGAATCTGCTCCATTTGTTGCAGCTGTCCAACATTTATTTCTATTGAGGTTTTGATAAAGGAACATTAGCTTATCTTGATTTAAGATTCTTCCACAGTCTTTCATGATTCTGTTACTATACAATCTTTATTCTGGAATCTCAGCAGCATTATAATCACATCTCTTAGTGGTTCATATTTGGCCTTTTGTACTTTATGGACTTCTCCTAGTTTAAAATCTGTTCCTTCCTGTCACACTTTAAAATCTCATTGATCAGTTCTTGAACAAAAGGCATCACATTATACAATTCTCTACCTTCTTTTTCCAATAATTCTAGTACACATATGATGATTCCTGATTTCTAACTTCTCTGTTTCATCTAAAAAAAAAAAGCCCCTGACATCTTTTCTTACTGCATGGATCTCTTTCTCAGCTTTCTTTTTGTCTATGTTGCTTATTCTTTGCTCTGCTGCATGCACACGTTTGTTTAATTTATCCAATTTAGCATCCATTGCATCTACTTTTCTTTCAGTACTTCCATGCTGTGAAGAATGACCATGTGGGTCCATTTTATTTATCTGAATATTGCAACAATAGCTGCAACAGCTTCTTTTTCTCTAGGGAGCACTGAGACAGATGCCATGTTTTCCATAAAGACCTGTGAAGTCTCTTGCTCAGCCTTTGCTGGGCTTTCTATAGCCTATTTAAACAGTCCCAGATTGTTGTTGTTGATGATCGAAGTTGGTGTGATTGTCTTCATCTTTTTCAGATGTTGCTGCCAAAAGAAATGTTAGGGCCCAAAGAGAAAGCACTAAGAATCTGAATTTTTGACTGGGGAGTAAGTCAATATATGTCTAGTCCCAATGTAGTTTGTCTCAGGACATGCCAATGAAGTCTATAAAGCAATAAATAGTTTTTATAAACTGGTTAAATACCAAAGCAAGCTTGAGATATTTCCAGTGGAAAAAGCCATTTGTTGAAAGTTTAGTCTAAACATAATATTAATGGGTTGTTGAAGCCAGAATTCATACTAGAGCAGGAAGCCTTTCTCCTCTAGATTATTGTTTCAGACTCAATCTGTAGATATTGAATATTTTCCTCTTTGATGGCTGTTTCTGTGTAAGGAGTTTGGAGTCTTCCCTACACAAACACTTTGTTCATGTCAAATTAAGGTGTAAATTATCTCAGACCAGTATGCTGAGCACAGAGTGGCTGTGTGGAACTTCCAGCATTGCACTAAAAGTGCCATAATGTGCTTTGGTCTATCCCACTGTGAAAAGAAGCAGATTCAAGCACATTAGGGCAGCGGTTGTCAAACTTTTTTCCTTGGGACCCAGCTCCGGACCCTCTGCCATACAGCGACCCTCCACTGAAAAAAAAAGCAGCCACTGCCAGAAAATTGAACAGTGAACATGCGGGGTGGGGGAGTGGGAATCCCTCATGGCTTTCATCCTTTCTTTTGAGGCTTCTGTTGCATCTCTGAAATCTACACATCTAATTTGAGATCACCTACAGAAGAGGGTGATCCCACATGTCATGCTCCTGTCTCAAATCAGGAAGTATGTCAAGTCTCTAAAATTGCATGTAGTAGCCTGGAGTGTGTGTTGGGGGGAGCTCCTTGCAAATGCAAGGGGGGGGGGGTTGATCTGGGTGGAGAAATAAGATGGCGTTGCTGAGACAGGGGAAGGAGAAGAGACCCAATGTCAGGTTGGAAAGAAAACTCCTGGAATCTCCTGTCTGCTGCTGAGCCTGTCCAAGTCCCTCCAGGACCTGCTCCCTTCTCCACAGCCAAATCCCAGAGACTGAAGCATCCCCTCTGGAGTTCCACTTTCACCTCTGCTCTTCATCTGCTCCCTGAGTTTGCATGAATTTCCACAAACACACAATTGTCCACAATATTGTGACTGAAGGGGTGCTAGCCCTCCCTGTTTGGTCTGGTGACCCCTGTCACTGTCAGTGTGCATAAGACAGCAGCACAACAGGCTATACACTCTCCTTCAGATTGGGACCTTGTTAGAACTCCTCCTTCCAGCAGATACATCCTTGAGTTGGATTTTATTCTATTACTTAGGCTTTCTAATTGTAGAAAAAATAACATACTTCCTAACATGGGCTCCTGCTAGAACAGGTTGCTTTTCTCTTCTCTTTTTAATCATCAGTCAAAAAATCTCTAGGAAAGAATTTTTATTAAAATCCACAAGTTATAGCTTTTATTGCAAGCAAGGGAATTCTCAACCCACTGAAAAAAGAGGCAACTCCTAATTTGCAAAAATGACTTAAATCCCAAAATCCCAAAAATGGTGGAATAAGGTGGTGTTCATGGTTTTTTCTTTATTGGGTCTATTGATAAAAAAACACAAAGGTTGCTTGCCAGTGACCTCACTCCTTTTCATATGAGAGAAGCCCAAAGAGATACTGACTCAGAGAGGAGGCATAGAGATTGTTTAAACAACAATTAGCACCTCATTGTTAATCCTAACAACTCACGTGTTTGTCTCAATGCTCTCTACTGAAGGCTGATACTACATTAAAACAGACTGCAGATCAGCGAGAGGCAGCCACCTCCCTCCCCCCCCCCTTCCTCCATATCTCCCCCACAGGAGACCCAATAACTATGGGTCTGTGACCCAGTAATGGGTCGCAACTCTAACTTTGACAAACACTGCATTAGGGAGCTTTTAGCACACAGCTGCAGATCCACATGGATAATTTTTGCATAGGGGTCTAGGACAGAGTATATTTACACTCCAACTTGATGCAAACTAATATTTGTGTAGACAAGCATCTGATGAAGTGGGATTTTCTCCCACGAAAGCTTATGCACTAAATAAATTTGTTAGTCTTTAAGTGCCACATGATTCCTTGCTTGGTTTTCTGAACTAGATTAACATGGCTACCCCTTTGGAAGACCTCAAATTTGGCACACACCTTGGCAATCTTAGCAAAAATGTGAAGGGCCGGCTAAGCTCTGAGAGTTACTCATAGAGTTGGTTCCAACAGGTGAGGGTTGAGATACAACACTTAAGTCTGTGCTAAAATGTATACTGTCATTACCTACACTTTATCGTTCATTGCTAAAAAGTTTGATGTTTAGGGATGTTAATTTAGCAACTTGGAATCATCAAAGTCACTTAAAAAAAAACAGCGATAATTTGCTGTCCTCTCTAGAGTTTGAACATATTGTACTGTCTCTTTCCTGGACTCTCTAGTGGCATTAAATTGTGACTGTAGCCAGTACACACATATCATATTCAGGATTTTCAAACATGGTAGTGATGTAAGGTGCATTCAGTTTGGGGTGCCCAACTTCAGAGTCTTGAAAGTCAAGAGCCTTTTAAGTGTCTCAGATTGTGCACCCAAAACATGAGTCACTCAAAGTGACTAGTCACTTCTGAAAATCTTAGCCAAGGAATTCAAGACTAAGGCCATGTTTTCACTAGCAAGCTTGGAGCTGCAAAGTTGTACTGACACAACTACACTGCTGTAAGATTGCTAGTGTAGCCACTCTGTACTGATGGGAGAGAGCTCTTCTGTTGACATAATAAAACCAACTCCATGAGCAGCAGTGGACATGCTGGCGGGAGATACTGGCAAAACTATTAGAGGGTGGCATGCTTGCGAGTGACACATTTGCCAGCATAAGTCATACTTCAGATATGGCCTAAATTTAAAACATGAATAATTGTTTGGGGGGAAATTTTGTGAGTATGTCTATGTTTATGTTATTAGTAAAGGTTTCATATGTTCTCCATCTTTTTGAATGTAATAAACTGGAAATTTTTCACAAAGAATAATAAGCAATAACTGCATTATTAAATCTAAAAACCATATTTACTTGCACAAATCATTATTAGTCAAGTAACATTCACCAGCCACTGAATTTCAACAAATATTTAATAGATATACAGACATTTTATTAAATTGATAATAAATTTCATTATAGATATTCTTCTAAAAATAGTATTTAAAGTAGAATCACTTATGCACTCTGAACTAAATCCTTGTTTGAGCAACTATGTTTAAAATGTAAGTTTAATTCCTGTAGTTTACTTCAGGTTTTTTATTTTTACCCTTGGTTAATGAAACATACCTGTAATACAAGTAAAGCTCCAAGCAAGCTGTCCTGTATCATGATTCACATTTAATCAAGATTCTTCTCTGTGTAGTAATAGTATGGGGGGGGTTGTTTGTTTATTTTGTTTCTATGGTTATTTTTCCTCTGATCTTAAGAAGTTTGATAGATTTTTCTCAACTTCTAATCTTCATGAGAACATTTAGCATGCCCCAGAAAGTCACTTGAAGCTCTTCCTCACTGAATAAATAAATGTGATTTATTTGCATCTGCCTCAATATGATGAAAACAGTCTTTCAGGCATGAGTGTAAAAACACAGGACATGTTATTTTAATTACTTGTTTGTTTCTTTCCTTTTAGATATTGCACATGCTTAAAATTCAAGGCATCAGAACTACAAAAAAAAAAATCAAATATTCTGTTCCATCAATATCCAAAAAGAATTCCTAAGAAATCCCTGAATTCATAAATAAAATCTTCCCCTTTACCCACCCTATGCCTCAATTCAAGCCACCCTTCTCAGGAATACCTAGGAAACCAGAAAGGCCCAGCAACAGATCTGGACTCTGGGAAATGAAAAAGAATCAAAGACCCTTCACGCCTATTGCCTAGTGAAACATGCTCTCACCAGTTCCTCTCAACTACCACTTAACAAAAGGGGTTGTAGGAATGATTCAGTTGCTCAGGTAACAAGAGATTTAAAGGTAAACATGGGGGTTTAAAGGTCAAAAACAACTTCTTAAACAGTTCCTGGAAATTAACTGGAATTCAGTGCTGATGATGGGAATTTGTGTAATGTGCTCCTTATGAGCACCTTTAAGCAAGCAGGCCAGTACATTGTGCACTAATGTAACCCATGTGCCTAAATGAAGAGTGTCTCTTTAAGAGATCTGTTAGGGCTGGGTTGCTGTTGCTGTATCAGTGTTGATCAGCAGACTTAGCTGCCTAGAGCCAGAAGTTTCTGGCATGTGGTGTTCAGGGCTGTAACAATGGCGGGGCGAACAGGGCTTTGCCCCGGGTGCCCTAGAGCCACTCAATAGAGCTACTCCATTAAAGGGCGAGTTTTGCACCACCATTCCCAAATGCTGCTAATTGCAAGGGGCGCAGGCACCAAAACAGAGCGTTACGGTGATATGGTAGCTTTAAGCATGCTCCACAAGGTTCCCTGCAGTGGCAGCTTTTAGAGTAGGCAAAGCAGTTGTCACCTAGGAACCCAAGCAATAAGGGGCCCTGTACTCAATTTGGTGGACAGAAATGAAAATATAGAAAAATATAGAAATTGTTCCCATCTAGCAGAATCAGTAGGGCTGGAAGTCTCAGCACTTTTCAGTCTTGGCTCATCTAGGCAAACTATCATTAGGATATGTACTTCATCTGAATTGCAGATTTCACCATTATCTTCCCCTTACCTTTACATTGACATGCTAAAAAAGCAGGAGCAAGCAATAGCCAGTATAATAGCAAGAACTTTTCCAATGGCCTCATTCCTAGTTCCTCAGTGTGGCCATTGATTCTGCCATTTTTTAATTTTGTGAAGTATTGTCTTTTCCTTTTCTTTCTTAACTGTTCTTCTTTTGCCTTTTCCTTTGACTTTGGTTAGCTCAGGTTATCAGGTAGGTCCATATAGGCTGCTATAGATAAATACAGTGATACCCACAAGCAATCATTACAGCTGTGTGTGATGTCTGTGCTGTATGTCTTTCTTTCGGTAAGTGATTTTTAGCTTCTTTTGTACTTACTATTTAATATTTTTGAGGTGGCCAGAGTCTTATAAACTTGAGTACGTAAGAGAATTTCATTGAAATTTAGTATTTTTCATTTATAGCTACACAGTAGAAGCCTTCTTTTTACTTATTCTTATTTATTGTAATTATTTGTATTAAACTTCTAGTGCACATAAATCCAAGCCTATATGAAAAATTTGTAAGATTTGACTGCCAAAATTTTAAATGTGATATTTTAGTTATTTTTGATCCATCGTTAATTTTACCATTTTTATTTATTACTACACATACTTTTTTAAAAAAAACTTAAATGTTCATTTTAACTTTGTAGTTCAGCATTAGCTCCTTTATGTTAAGTGAGAGATGATCAACTTACAAGCTTCATGATGAAAAGATCTTTAAAAATATCATACCCAAGAATAATTTACGAGTTCCAGAGGGACAGTCATGTTAGTCTGGTTCAGCAAAAAAAACAAGGAGTCCTGGGGGGTGGTGTGGGGTGGGTAGGGCTGCAGGGTGGACTGAGGCCATGGGGAGGGTGGCACTGGAGGCCTATAGTGTGCTCTTTAGGGGGTCCCACGATGGGTCTTTGCCTAGAGCCCCAAATTGCCTAAGGCCACTTCTGGTTCCCCTGCTAGTGCTGTGGTCATTCCTGAGGGCAAGCAGCCAGGGCAGTTCCAATGAGAAGAGCCCATGTGCTCTCTGCAAGGGAAGAATCTGAGCCAGGAGCAAAGACCAAGCTGTTTTTCCCAACTCTGAGGGTATGTCTACACTTGAAAGTTAGTTTGAATTAAGGAGGCTTAATTCGAACTGAGTACCTCTCTACACTAGGCTTTCATTAGTTTGAATTAGTAAAACCTGCCAGTTAGTTCAAACTAAGCCCTCAGTTCGATCCTTAATTTGAAGTAAGGATGGTGTAGACTAGGATTAACCCTTAGTTTGAATTTAGTAAATTCGAATTAAGGAAAGTTAGTTCAGATTAACAAAGTGGACTAATTTGACTTAATGTTAAGCTGAATTAGTCCACTTTGTTAATTCAAATTTATACGTTACAATTTAGTTCGAGCTAATTAGTTCAAATTAACAAATTTGAGCTAACTTTTCCTAGTGTAGACATAGCCTGAGTCATTTTGCTTCAGGTTAATGACCTTGTTAACCCTCCAGCAGTGACGTGTGGAGGTACTGGTTGCGGAGAAGGAACCATTGGGGGTAGAGGGTGGTTTCTTTTAACTGTAGACTTTGTTGTTGTCTTAATTTATGTGGTAAAGCAACAATTCTTTAATGTAATAAGGGGAAAGAGCCAACTACATTTTTGTTATGCTCAGAGTTATATTTATGTTTGTAACAGGATGTGTGTGTGTGTGTATATATATATATGATTTATGAAATAGCCACATCATGTTATAGATCTACATAATAATTATTTTGTTTTCTTTCATCATAAGGTTTATAAAGTTAGTATTTAATATTCTTCATTGCTATTGTTTTCATTAACTCTGAACAGTCTTCACTGTGAGTCCCTTAGGCTGTGTTCACACGCACAGGGTTATTTCGAAACAGGTTGTGTCGAAACAACTTGTTTCGAAACAACACCTTATTTTGAAATATCTTATTTCGAATTAACAAAATGTTAATTCGAAAGAAGAAAAAAAGCGGGAAACGAAATAGCAAGTTCACTGTGTGAACATGCTATTTCGTTACCCCTGGGGGTTAGCCGCTGCTGGCTCACCCTGCAGCCCCAGAAAGGGGGCTGCAGGCACCAGCGGGGGGTGAGCCGCTGCGGGGTGACTCAGCGCCCCCGCCAGAGCTGCCCCCAGACCCCACCAGCGGCTCGGGGGCGCCGGGCTGAGCCCGCAGCCGGGGCTGCTCCCCGGACCCCGCCAGCGGGTCTGGGGCACGGGGCTGAGCCCGCAGCCCGGGCTGCTCCCCCGACCCCGCCAGCGGGTCCG
>ML682038.1:2177113-2190444 GCA_007922195.1 Podocnemis expansa | reverse complement strand
GTCGTGTGAACATGGTTTTTTTTGTTTCGAAACAACGAGGTTGTTTCGAAACAAAAGTGCCGTGTGAACACAGCCTTAAAGACTGAATCCTAGGTCTCCAGCTGCTTCTCTATAGGAGTTGGGGTTTATTTCTGTTAGGCACTGCAGAAAGGCAGTTGAGATAAACTCTAGCCCACCTGAAGGTTACACTAGCAGAAATTTTTAAATCCTTTTAGGTTAGGTCTATGTAGAATGCATTAGCGTAATCCATTTCTGAAGTACCAAAGTACACGTCAAGCCCATATTCAAAGGAGTAAGTTACAACTTTTTTGCCAAGTTCAGATAAAGCAGTCATGGACACTGCTGCAAACTGGACATCTAGAAGCATCTGGGGATCTAGTAAGATTCACAGAAAACAAATGAAATGAACAAATGGTGGGCAAGACTCTTCAATCAAGGAGGCAGATATAAGCTCTGCTACTTCCACCTTTCAGCATTAAAATTTCATCTAACTACTTCATACCCAATCCCTAGTCATGGTCAGACCCTGGGTAAATCAAGCAGTGACAATACCCAGGTCTTATGAAATGGTGACATATCACAGCCTCAAACAATCTCACTGTCTTCTGTAGTCACCTCATATACATGTTGAACATCTAAACAACAGCTGGAAGATATTAAAAGCTACTAGGAGTTCGTTCCTGTGTTTCAGGTATTAAATTACTCAAACCCCATGGAGACTAATTTTTGCTCTGATTTCAGAGATGTTGACTAAGTAAATCTCATGTCGACTAGAATGAGACCAAATTGGAAGCTAATTTGCTGCTGCCTGTTTGTCAGGAACAATCTAACTTGTCCACTGAAGCCACACAAAGAATGTTATTCATAAAACAAAACACTGATAAAAAGCCATCCTCCTTGTGTAATTAAGAAACAGAAAGGCTGATGCTAAATCCTCAGTTTTAATGGCAAAAAGATAATAAATTTTGTTTACAACCCTTATGACAAAAGAGATTACTATAACACAAAAGAAATGGAGAATACAATTTTGGAATTATTCTGAAAGTACACTGTTCCAAAGCAGCAATAAATAATGGATTGTTTCTATATGCTGTGAGGAAAAATGACAACATATTCTGGAAATTTCAAACAATGTGCAATCCTTTATCCTAGACTGAAGATGCATAATTAATAAGATCACAAAGGATGCTGCTATCACCGGTTTATGAAAACATATTTCAGAGACTGGATATCCCAAATTGGTGCTTTTTTTAACAGAACATAACTGTACTTTGAAGGCTGAAGTCTTAGAAAATAATCCACTGGCTGCACAGTGTTTTGTAAGGTCAGAAACAAAAGCATGACTGTTAACTGGTCCCCTGTGGAACTCCTTTGAGCCCTGATCCAGCAAAACATTTTGGCATATACTTTAGGTGCAGGAGTAGCTCCACTGACATTCTGAGCTCTTGGTTGTACTTTAACATTTATTTCTTATTTTAATAATTCTTATAATAGTGCCTGGTTGTCCTGACTGAAACTGTGGTCCCATTTTACCAGATGCTCTGCAAACACTGACAGCTCGTGCCCCAAAGAACTTCCATTCTAAGGCCTTGATTCCAGGAGGTTATATGCCTAAATTTTAAGTGTGTGGATAGTGCCATTAACTTTTCTGAGCTGGGATTTATATGTAGATCTCTGCAGATCCACAGGTATCCGCTGCAGATCCGTGGGTATCCGCACCCACTGATGTGGGTGCAGATAACCCCAGACCCATTGCTGAGGATTGACTTCAGGATATGGATTCTACTTTTGCCTGCCCAGTGGGCAATCCATTGCTGCAGCTGCTGCTATGATCTGTGTCTGTCAACAGCAAAGGAGTTCTTTTTGTGGCCGCCAGAATGTGACAATTACACAAATTAATTTGATTGACGTCACTGGAATTTCTCCCGATTTCAAATTGGGTAAGTGACAGGAGAATCAAGCCCTAGGACAATAAGAGAACTTTGATAAGGGTTTAACTTTGTCTCTGAAAACCAAAGCTTTCTTAAGGATTTGAATTCCATGCAACCTTATTGTATTTGAATTAATAAGACAGGAACATCCACACTAAAAAGTTATATAAGCAGAACAGCCTTTATTCTAAGTCCGTTCATCTAAGGCTGTGTCCACACAAGAATTTTATTTCGAAACAACAGCCATTGTTTCAAAATAAAATTTGCCATGTCCAAACAACATTTCTTCACTTCAAAACGACAGGACTCCATCGTTTCAAAATAACGGCTGTTGTTTTGAAACTGGTAAACCTTGCACCAAATTGAAATAGCCACTGTTTCAAAATGGTTGTTTCAAAACAACGGCGTTCGGACAACTGTTATTTTGATTCCAGCACGAGTTGACCTTCTTTCTCCCAGGGTGCTCAGGGGCCAGGGAGTGCCCTGCAGGCTGGTCCCTCATGCTGCCAGGCTGAGCACAATATGAGCATGGCCGAAGCTCGAGGTGCTCAGATGCAGGGGCGATGCCGGGGATCAGTGTGGTCCCAAGAGGAGACCCTCGCCCTCCTCAGGATCTGGTCTGGGGAGGACATCAGGGCATGGTTCCAGGCCCGCCACCAGAACGTGGATGTGTACAGAGACATCGCACAGGCCCTGGCACAGGAAGGCTTCGAGCACACCATGGAGCAGGTGCACTCCAAAGTCAAGGGGCTCTGCCAGGACTATGCCTTGGCCAGGGACGCCAGGCAGCTCCACGGGGCAGCAGCTGCCACCAGCTACCCCTGGATGAGTTCCTGGGCCAGAGCCCAGTGGTCTTGCCTTCTTGGCTCAGGGACTCTGCCGAGGCCCGCACCACTGCCACATCCCCAGAGCTGGAGGGGGTCTCCTCAGAGGGTGAGGAACTCATTGAGGTAGGCGAGAGCAGTCGGCCCAGCACTGCTCCACCAGCAAGCCTGGTGCTCATCCCTGAAGGGGAGCACCAGACCTCCAGCCCCCAAGGAGGAATCAGAGGAGGAGGCAGCTGCCCTGCATGGGACATTGCGCCAGACAACAGGCATCCCAGTTGGTGATTCCCCCCCCCCTGCAGGCAGGGAGGCCCAGGAGTGCAGGGCATGGGTCCCGAGGGGGTCATGGCCCTGGGATGGTGGGGCTTGGGCCTGGGGAGGTGGGGTGCACAAGCTCTCCTGTAGACGTAGTTGGCAGGTAGACATATGGAGACAGGGTCCCATGTCCAAGCAGGATGGGTGTCCCTCAAGACGGAGTGGCAATATGCAGGCATGGCAGCATGGAGGGCAGAGACCCTGCAGCCAGCATCACTATCACCTGGCCTCAGGAAACTGCCCGGGCCACATGCTGCTGAGGACAGCTCACTACTGTGGGCCACGAGGCCACGTGCCCCCTGAGTGCAGCGTACATAGTACAAAGATTGGGAATCCTGCTGGCTGTCAGGGCAGGGGTGTTTGCAGCTCACAGGCTGCACACACCAAGGCCAGCAGGCTGAGACTTAACTGTTCTCACTTCTGCCATGCAGCTCGTCCACCCACCCACCAGCGTTCTCCCGGGAGTCCGCCACCAACCACCAGGTGCAGGAGGAGAGCCTGCCAGACCCGGGATGGCATCCTGGCCTGCATGCACCAGCTCGGCCAGCAGGCCAAAGAGTCATCCCAGGCCTGGCGCGTGGAGCAGGGCAGGTGCCAGGATGCCGCTGTCCGGCAGCTCCAGTGTGCCACTGAAGCCAATGACCACATCATGGCAGCAATGGAGAGCCAGGCAGCGGCAATGGAGCACCAGGTGACAGCGCTCAAGTGCCAGGCGACTGGCTTCAGCCACCAGGTGACAGCCCTGGAAAACATCCATGCTGCAGTCCAGCGCATTGGGGCACACCTTGCCCCCCAGCATAAGACAGACCCTGCTGCGCCCAGAGACCCAGCTGCCCCTCACTGCCAGTGCCTCCCGACCCAGGGTGGCCTTGGAGAAGCCCGTGGGGCTGCAGGCCATGCCCCAGGGGTGGTTCCCCCTTAATATGCTCCCCCAGTTGTCCCCAAACCCCCACCCCACATCCCCTGTCCCAGTTTAGTGCCCCCAGTTGTGCCCCCACTCTACCCTCCCTGCGTCCTCAGCTCTTCTTTCCCCAACCCCCTTGTTTGTTTTAATAAAACCAGTTCACCCATGTTATCAGTTGTTCTTGAGTGTTTTATTGGGTTGGGCTCAGGGTGTGGGTGGGATGGGATGGGTGGGGGCTGGCTGGGGCAGAATGGGGGAGCGGGTGGTGTGGTGGGGCTCACATGGCAATGTGGGTGGCACTGAGTATCCCCCCACACTTGGGAAAGCCCAGGGTGGCGAGGCTGGCAATTGTGTCCTGCAGTGCTCCCAGGGTGACAAGGCGTGGCAGCAGGACTGTGCCGATGCCGTGGGCAACCTGCAGCGGCACTTCCCTGATGGTGGACCTCCTGATGCTGAAGAGATGGGCAATGGACCTGTAGGACTCGGCAGTGGCCATCTTCCGGAGAGCGATGGTCACGTTCTTGTCCACGGGGATGCCTGCCCTCATCACCATGTCCCTTCAGCGCAGGACTGGGGTGAGCTCAGCGATGAGGTGAGTGAAAGTCTCCCTGCTAACCTGGTTGTTCCTCCTCCAGTGCATGTTGCTCCAGGTTCTCTGGACAACCCGCTCCCACCAGTCTGTGCTGGTGCCCAGTGCCCAGATGGGCTGTGGCACAGAAGGGGTACAGGGAGCTATTGGTGCTGTGAAGGCCACTAAGACGATGGTCCGGGACTCAGCTCCGGGCTCATCGGGCTCAGGGAAGACTGTGTCCCACATCAGGGCAGACCCTGCAGGCTGGCAGTGGGTCTACCAAGTGCTCAAGGATGGTATGGGAGCCGGGCAGCATCCGAAGCCATCTGTCTCGCAAGCTCTTGGGAGTCACAATGGACAGGGAGGGGAGGTCAGTTCATGCTTTTAGGCGATTGGTTGGCAGCATGGTTGGCAGCATGGCCACCAACATGGGCCAGTGAGCCAGCCATGTTGCCACACCTCCCATGCTGCCCCTCTCCTAAAATCAAAATAGCATGTCCACACACAGGGCATGCTATTTCGATTTAAGGGTTTCCCTTATTTTGAAAAAAAATATTTTTATTTCAAAATAAGTCATTTCAAAATAAGGTTTTTATTTCAAAATGACTTATTTTGAAATGACTTATTTCGAAATAACACTTTGCATGTGGACATAGCCTAAATGCTTATTGCTCGGAGGGAGATCTCACTTAACTAATAACTAAAAAAATTACCTTTCAATATACGGTAATTGATTCAAGTTCCAGGGTGGGTAGCCATTTTAGTCTGTAACAGCAAGGGCAACGAGAGTCCTGTGGCACCTTAAAGACTAAAAATTTCTTTGGACATAAGCTTTTGTTACTCATCTGATACAGAAGCCCGAATGGTGTAGTGGCTAGCACCTCTGTTTAACATGCAGAAGGTCCTGGGTTCAATTCCCAGGGGGTTGGACTTGATGATCTCATGGAGGTCCCTTCCAGCCCTATGGATTGATTGATAAAGTGGAAACTACAGTTAGAAGAGATACATGCAAAGATGGGTGAGAAACATCACAATGTGATGGGCAAGTACTAATGAAGTCAACTCAGTTAGGGTAGTTGAGCCTCTATCCCACTTAGAAAGTGAGGAGGAACAATTTGTTACAAAAATGAATTGTTCCTCCTTACACATTCTCATCTACCCTAACTGAACTGACTTCATTAGCATTCACCATCCTCTTTGTATTATTTCTCACTCATCCTTTCACATATCTATATATCTAATTGTAGTTTCTAATTCATGCATCTGACAAAGTGGGTTGCAGTCCATGAAAGCTTATGCCCAAAGAAATGTTATTTAAGGTACCATAGGACTCTTGTTGCTTTTATTGTAATCAATGATACTGATATTTTAACATTTCGACTCTTAACTTTAACTTCACTTACACTCATTTATGTAGTGAATAGAAACCCATATGATAATAAGGATTTCATATTGATTGTTGTCATTCACATCATACACCAGTTCTATTATGCACCAGGAAATATGCGTTCTAATAGCCTTTCACTCTGCTTTGTTAGTGAAGGTTAACTTTATTTGTTCACTTGGGACCAGTTCATTGTTTTTTTCCTACCAACAGCCCAATTCTGCTTGTAGATAAATGCATACAATTCCCATTCACTTCACTGGAATGGGCATCTGTTTGCAAAATTTGGGTCAACAAAAAAAGACAATTAATACTTTGTTTTATGGTGGTTTACATGCCAGGTGCCAGTTTATTTTGCTATTTGATTCACAGTTATGAACTGTGTATGTATTGCTACCTGTAAGAAGTGCCCAGTATGTTATTCATTCCAGTTACAATTTTTATTTTATGGTTTGGCATAATACAATTTCTTCTAGAACAACTATGGTATTTCATTGCTATTGTCTTCTTTCCCACTGGGGGAAAACCCCTTGTTCATATTGGCATCTCTCTGATTCCAGTAGGTAGTGGCAACTGACTAAGAAGTTTTTTGAAAACTAATTTATTTTGCATACCCATCAGTACTCTCCCTTTTCTGGTGAACTTTCAGAACACTGCCTTGAATGAACAGCATACAGATTTCTTTTAAAATTCATCTTTGGCACAAGGTCCTCCCTTAACCAAACTATCTTAGTGTTTCAAGTTTATAAATCTTGCCTGACTCTACTGACCACTCACAAGCTTATAGTGAATATATTTTAGCACCTCTAACTCCTGTACTCCATATATCTCATAATTAGGGCCAACTCTTTTTCTGAGATCATTTCTTCCATTGAACCTGGAAAAAGAAAGGTTACATATTTTGTACATTTCCGAGGAACAAGCTTTTCATTTAGAACTTAAAATCTTTAGAAAGCTGAAGAACAATGGAGAGACAATATTAACAGCTAGCCAACATGAGGGAGTAACTAAAATGTTAAACATCTTGTTTTGTCAGAAAATAGATGTTATAACTAGAAACAACTTCAGATTTCTGATGATAATTACTGTAAACATCTCAGCAGAAAAAAACAGTGGAGTTGACATTCCTGGGAACTTCAGAACCACTTGGATGAAAGTCTGTTCTCAGCCTTGATCTGAACTAGAGGAAAATGTAGTAATTGTGTTTGAGATAAGAAATAAATATTAAATCCAAAAAAATTTTAAATGTGCAAGTTGTTTTTTTGGGTAATGAAACTTGTTCATTAATTTTCTTTTGGGAGGTGTCTTTTTTTAATAAAATATAATAATAAAAAAACCCTCTGCAAAAGGCCTAGTAAAAGTTTTATATTGTATCAGCATTCATTTGGTAAAATAACCATGGTAGTTTGCTTTTTCTGAAGATGAATACTGGAATTTATATTTCGTCAGATGTTATTTCCCTAATCCTCCCTTCCTTCTAGGGCAGCTCAACAAACTACAAATCTGAGAAGTGGATTTCCTTTGCTGAGGCCTGATTCTGTTTTCATGGAAGACAATGGGAATAGGAATTAGGAAGTGAGAACAATTCCTCCATCAACTTGCATCACCTCCATGTGGCATTGTTTAGTCAAGTTGGTCCTGAGCCAAAACCAAAACTCTGACCACCTTTGAAATTGGAAATTTTCAAAATCTATACACTGATGTGAATATTTGCTGTTTTTCAATGTTAAGGGAAAGTGAGACAAGACAAAAAGGGGGAGGGGGGTAAAAATCAGAAAAAGTTTCCAAAACTGGATATTATTTTTGTATTTTTGTTCTTTTATGGAAAAAGAGCATTTTGGAGAAAATGAAAATTTCTCTGAGTTTTAGTTTTTGAAAAAAAAAGCCTATTTTTTCACTTAAAAAAGAGTTTCAGATACAATCTTTTAAGAAGCTGTCATGAGTAAACATGGTTTAACTGGCCACACAGCCTAAAAAGGAGCAAAACAATTCTGAAAAGTGATAATATCCTCCAACTGTGTTTGCAGAATATTATAAAAGTGTTTGATACTTTAACCTTGGTAGTTTGTATGGTTATGTACTATAAGGAAACAGTCTTCTGGCTAGGAGCTGGGAAAATGATAGGCACACTGTTTACTCAGTCCCTCAAAAACTAATCAGAACACAGCAAGTGAAAAGTGACAAGGTAGGCTATAATAGCAATTGGCAGCAGCAGTATTACAAATCACAGGTGAGTTAAGCCAAGATTCATGAGGAAACGTAAAAATGGGACCTGGAATGGGAAAGTGACTTTGGGGGACTTTTAGCAGAATGCTGCCATAGTAAACAGACTTATTGACAATGCATGTGAAACTGAGTGAAAAAAGCAAGGGCCAGAGTTGCAAAGTTTACAACTCAATTGCTTGTATGCATCTGTGGATGTGGGAATAGCCATCAATATGACATACCTCGATTTTAGCAAATCTTTTGATATGGTTTCCCACAGCATTCTTGTCAGCAAGTGAAGGAAGTATGGTTTGGATGAATGGACTATAAGGTGGATAAAAAGCTAGGTAGATCACTGGGCTTATCAGGTAGGGGTCAGGGGCTCAGTGTGTAGTTGGCAACAAGCAACTAGTGGAGTGCCCCAGGGGTTCAGTCCTGGGGCCAGTTCTGTTCAACATTTTCATTAATGATCTGGATGATGGGATGGATTACACGGTCAGTAAATTGATCTATGATGCCAAGCTGGGGGGAATGGTAGACATGCTGGAGAGCAGGGATAGGATTCAGGGAGACAGACAAATTAGAGCATTGGGCCAAATGAAATCTCATGAGGTTCGACAAAGAAGAGTGCAAAGTCCTGCACTAAGGACAGAAAAATCCCATATACTGCTACAGGCTGGAGGCCAATCAGCAAGGTAGCAGCACTGTAGAAAAGGACCTGGGGGTTACGGAGGATGGGAAGCTGGATATGAGTCAACAATGTGCTCTTGTAGCCAAAAAGGCTGATGGCATATTGGGCTACATCAGTAGGAGTGTTGCCAGCAGATTGAGGGATGTGATTATTCCCCTTTATTCGGTGATGGTGAGGCCACATCTGGAATACTGTGTCTAGTTTTGAGTTCTGCACTACAGAAAGGATGTTGACAAATTAGAAATAGTCCAGCAGAGAGCAATGAAAATGAGTAGGGGGTTGGAGCACATGACTTATGAGGAGAGACTGAATGAACTAGGCTTACTCAGTCTGCTGAAGAGAAGACTGAGGGGGGATTTGATAGCAACATTTAACTACTTGCAGGGGTGCTCCTAAGAGGAGGGGGTTAGGCTGTTCTCAGTCGTAACAGAAAACAGAACAAGGAGCAATGGTTTCAAGTTGCAGCTGGGGCGGTCGAGGTTGGATCTTAGGAAAAACTTTCTCACTAGGGGGGTGGTGAAGCATTGGAATGGGTTTTCTAGGGAGGTGGTGGAATCTCCATCTTTGGAAACATTTAAAGCCCGGTTAGACAAAATCCTGGTTGGGATGATTTAGAAGGAATGGTCCTGCTTTTAGCAGGCGGTCGGACTAAATGACCTCATGAGGTCCCTTCCAACCCTATGATTCTATCTGAATGCAGATAACTTCTGTTATTTGTTTACAAATCAGGTATGTGTGCACACAAATGTCTAGTCAGAGGTTATTTTATAACTTAAAGAGCTTGACTGACCTCCACTCTGAGGAAGTGAGCCTATTCAAAGACATTATATGTTTTTAATGTAATTTGGGTGTTTGTGTGGAAAACAGTTTTATAAGACAGTTTCCCCACTCACTTGTTTCAAACTTGTTTCCAGAATATAGAAAGAGGGACAAGAAGTTTATATCATGACATGGGTATAGAGACGCTTGAGTACCTGATAGTCAGTTTACCCCACTCCACTTATATAAACTTGTCTGAACCTGGCCTACATATCTTTAGTGTGGTTCAGTATGCTATAGCCTTTCTATTTGCCTGTGGAAGGCACCAATAGCATGATCTACAACACTGGCCATTGTAGCACACACCATAGCAAAGAAAGGGGCCTGGTCAGAGAAAAAGGTGGTGTGGTGTGGACATTCTTCATATTATAGTTGTCTTTTATTATCTGAGTGAATGCCATTAGACTATCACAAAGGTCCCTGTATATGACAACTGAGCTGAAGTTACATAGCAAGAGTCAGAGACAGTGGAGAGCCCCCAAACCAACTCCATTTTGCTGTGGCCCCTTCACATTCCTTCTTCTCTCCTTTCCTAGGACTTTAGAAGAGAAGGAACAGACCAGTAATGACATTTCTTTCTGAGTAACCATGTCGGTTCATCAGTATGGAAGTCTTCTAAGCTATGCTTCTCCTCACACCATGATTCTCCCAGCAGGTCTCCACTGCTCTCAGACTGCACCCAACCCTTCCATTTCTTCATTCTTCCCAGGCCCATATCCTACTTTTCATTGTCAATGACAGTTAATTTTGATCTCGGGAGGAGAAACAGGAGGAAGCAGAGGTACCCTGGGGGTGGAGGAGGCAGACAGCAAGCCAACAGCTGTGGGGGTGTCAAGAAGAGGGGAAGTACGTATGGGTCAAAAGGGATGGCAGACCTCTCAGGTCTATTATGGCAATTTCCTTCCTTCCCTTGCCTGGCTGGTGAAGAACTCCACCATTTTACTCAGGTCCCAAGTTGGCAGACATCTTGTCTAAAAGCAGGGAGGGGGAATCTGGGCTGGAGTAGCAGAGATGTGGTTCTGCTTTGTGACAGAGAAAACTCCACCAGTTGGTCAGGCTTAGAGAGACTTTCACCAGCACAGGAACTTGCTAAAGAATCACAGCAAAGTGTGTATCACTATGCCTGTTTCATGCAACTCAGCCACAGCTCTGATGTCTGGATCATATGACATACCCATTACAGTCAATAAACACAGTACAAAAATAAATACACATTGTAGATATTTGGATGATGTCTTGATGAATATATAGACCTAGTGTAGAATATTTGCATTTTATATTAGGCTAACAGGCCTTACTTTGTCCACTTAATGGTTTTTTTGTCCAATTAGTAGTAATTACTGTATTATTTCTTTATATTACAGTAGTACTTCTTACTAAGACTGAGGACCTGGGGTGCTAGGGATTGCACAGCAATATGGTAAGAGACAGTGCTTGCTCCAAAAAGCAACCATAGAGGCAACATTTAAGTGATATTGCACCTATCACAACATGAGAAAACGTGCTGTTAAAATAAAGGTGCCAATCAACAACTTGTTCAAAGACTCAAGAGATTCCCGGATAAGCTAAAAATCTCCTATGCTTACAAAGCTTGCTCTTCTTCATTTCATAACATTTTTGAACTAAGATGTCTCAGAACTGTCACAGTCATTTGGTTTGATTAATACATCCTGTTGCGGAACATCAGGTAAGTCACAACAGACACTGCATTGTAGTGAAGCATAATGCTATGTGGAAAATTTCACACTGCCTTCCCAACAGATAAAATTTACAGCACATTCTTGCCAATTTCATGAAGAGTCAAAAACTGTGTCTTATAACCCATGCAGTTTAACACGATTTACTAGGTAGAAAACCTTTCTTTTTTGGCTAGCAAAAAATGATGATTTTTGTTCTTGCAAATCTTCTGTGCCATACTACTACTGTTTCTTTTAGATTCAAATTTTCCCATCTGACTTTAAAAAAAAATACTTCAAAAAAGACTTTGTTCTACATTAGGAACTGGTGTCCAACCTCCCAGCTCCTTACTGTTCTGTCCTTCTGCCCCCATTTCTATTAATGGTGGTGATCTAGTGAACCGTATATCTTTACTTGATCCCACAACACAACTACTAACCTTGTTTAAGCCTCAAAACAAACAACATTAACCCTCACTGTAAAAGCAAAGTAAAGACTTAAAATAAGTATAGAAGTTGGCTGAGTAGACTAGAAATAACAACATTGACTCAGATGAGGAGTTTTTAGGAAATACTAAGTAGAAATCTATATTTAGCCTCTAATGGTCCTCAATGACTAGCTGCACTTGGACACAGATCCCATACAGTGGCCAACAGAGTGGCACAGTGAAAAGGTTTTTTTTTTTTTTAAATGTGTTTTCTGATCTTTAATCTGAATCATTGTTCTTCATAAGAGAAAAGTAATGAGTTTTTTCAGTCCTAGTAATCAGCATTAAAATGAGGTTGAATAAAGTTTTTAAAGGTGCTTAAATTCCGTTATCTCTAAATGAAAGGAATTCTTCCCAATACTATTCAGGTTCTGACACTGCCCCATCCCTAAAATATCTGAGTGCTCTGCATGCACACATGAAACAACCTATCATGTATGGCTCTTTACTGTTAATTGTATTACCATAGTATGTATGAGCCCTAGTTGTGTGTCAGGATCCTATTGTGTGAGATACTGTTGACATGCAGAACAAAAAGATGGTCCCTGTCCCAAAGGGATTATAAATTAAGTATAAAATGAGAGACTAGCTGGCCACAGACCAATGAGAAGAGTATAAGAAAATGAGATAGCATTGCTCAGCCTGAGAAGCTGTGGTATCTGTGCCGGTGGCCTAATCATTGTCAAGTTTCTTTCTATGTCTCATGATTCTGTCTTCCTACTTTCCTCTCCAGAGGAGAAAATGGTGCTTGATTTTGTTTGTTTATTCCTATATAAACTAAAAACAAAACACGACAGAAAGAAATCATTCTTGTTTCCAAGCACTCCATAGACTGGAAAAAGAAATCATTATTATAAGTGCAGGCAGAGGATGTGCATGAAAAAGGGAGCATATTCACGTTCTTCCTAGGTGCATTCAGATTGACTTGTAATTTGTAAAGAAATGCAACCAAAGTGGACATGTCAAATGAAAATGGAGGCATGGTCAGAAGAAAAATCCCCAGTTCGAGTCCTCCTTGAAACTCACGTCTTCTGCAACACTGCCAAAAAACTGGCCAATATGGTCTCTGTCTCTTTGTTCTATGTTTATACAATCCCTAGCCCCATGGGACTGAGACCTCTAGATACTACCAGTATACAAGTAATCAACAAGAAGAAAATTGCACCAATGCAAATTACAAGACCAAATATAGAAGGCACAGTGCAAACCTACCCTGGGAAATTCCAACCCATATGTTTTGCCTTCCAATCCCATGTGACCATGTGGATAGGTGGATATATAGAGAACCATCAGAAGCTTCAAATGAAAATAAGCCTAGTCAGAGAGAAAGATGGTGACTGAACTAGAGAATTTCCAAATAATCAACAGGCAACCAAAGAAAAGCAGTGAATTCATATGTGCTCAAATGGCAGACCAAGTGTTACAGTAGCCCCAAATCCATCTAACATAGAATCATAGAATCATAGGGTTGGAAGAGACCCCACAAGGTCATCTAGTCCAACCCCCTGCCAAAAAAAGCAGGA
>ML682038.1:2145252-2176713 GCA_007922195.1 Podocnemis expansa | reverse complement strand
GTCCCTAACCTGACCTACTGTCACCAAGGGCCTCTCTTCTTCTCCCCTCTTCTTCTCCTCAACATAGCAAAATAAAGAGATGGGGTAATCCCCAAAAGTTATTACTGTGTTCCTGCCAGCATAGACACAGAGACTTTTGATGACATAAGTTAAAGATGTAGTGCTCTTATATGGTTCAACAAGAGTAGATTGATGACTTTGGCTAATCAATGACAATTAAGGTAAGCCTGGCCTGAATCTCACATCAGACAAAATGGCAGAATGGGTTCTATGACTGTGTAAATGATGTAGTTGCCATTATAATGCAGTTGCACTTCTGCTACTACCTTCTTGTCCTTAGTTTACTCTGTGTTTACAACACTTCTCCTTTAATCTGACTTCCTGTAGGCAGTGGTGAATTCCTGGCACATCACCCATTTCTTTCATGCAGGAAGGCTCATTGCTTTCTATCAATGAAGCTTGCATGCAGTGTGTCTTTTCTGGGATACAGGGTCTCCCTTTCTGGGGTTTAAATGTAGAACAGACCATTTGGGCCCGTTTCCCCCCCATTTACATTGTATTTTCCTCTCTCAGGAGAAAAAGGGGACAGTGATGCTTTGATACTCAGACCTGCTTCTCTGTCCTTTTCTGTTCCTTTAAATCCATTCAATTCAGTCCAGCCTTGCGGCTACTTCACATGTTTTAAAAAAAAGAAGCAAGCATTCAGAATGAGATGATGGCCCGGTCAGAGCTTTTTCTCGCTGTTACTTTTTGGTCTCAGCAGCTCCCTTGTCTCCTATATTTGACACAGTCTGAATTGCTCAGAGACTTATTGGCACAATTCCGAGGATTTGATTTTTTTTTTTTTTTTTTTTGTATCTGTCATTGCACATGAAAAGGAGAATTTCAGTCTTGTAATGGAGAAAGGGCATAATGGCCAAATGACAGGTTGTTTGCAAAGATTTTCTTGTCAGAACTGTGTATTTTTAATCAACAAATAATCAAAAGCTCTAACCCTTGGTAGCACTAACCCTTGCTCTTCTGGAGGAAGACGAGGCTGTCACAAACAGATTGTATTTGGAGTTCCATAAATAGGAAAAGTACAAGATTTGTATTGTTTGGTGGCAAATTTTTTAAAATACTTAATTCTTGTTAAAAGATGTTAAATCCCTCATGCAAATATTTATGCATAATAAAATTATCTGCTATGTGTTGATTACACTTAGAATGTACAGAAGAAGAATGAGGCCTGGATTTGCAGTTTATGGGATGAACTGACACCAGCACAACCCATTGTACTTGTCTTTAAGAGTTTTTGGAGGGAACTTGCTTCACATGTTTGTGAAATAACGTTACTTTATGTGGAGCCTGACAGAAGGGTTCTTCTCAGAGAAAATGTCAGTAAGATGATGTACACCTGTTGTTATGTAAAATGGAGCAACAAAGACTATTAACTGGAATCTCTTATAGCTAAGTGTTTGCTTTATGGGGTTCAAAACTTATTGCATATAACATGTTAAAGGTTTTTTAGTTATGATTTTGATTACTTCACCCCCCCCCCCCCAGAATCAATGGGGTTACATGAGTGTAACTAAAAAGGGAGTTTGGCAGTGCATGACTGATTATATCCTTACTTACACCTCAATCAAACACCTGAAAAATGTCTATGGTGAGCAGACAGTGTTTCTGTCACCTCTGAACTGGGTACTACCAACTGTTCCTGCCATTATTAAAAAGACTACCTCTGAAGATGTGGCCAGATCTGCACCTGGTGCAAATCAGCACCATACCATTGACTTCAAAGATACCATTTTCTCTTCTTAAAAATGAACTAGAAATAATTGTGTTAACTATATGTTATCTGTTGGGAAATGGGCCTACTCTATTTTGAAAAGGTCTTTCTTCTGCTGGGCATGAATAAAAATTGTATGACTTCTGACTGTTCAAGCTACTGGAGTAAGTGTAAATATTACTTAGGAAATGGTAGCTATACCTAGTTGCATCCATCTTCATGTACTCTTCTAAAGAGACATTGGCTACATCCATCAAAGTCAATAAAGCTATGCCAAAGTTAGCTGAGGCATTGGCACAGTGTCTACAACTTGTTCACTAGAGTATTCATTTTATAAATGCTTGGAGCAGGAAGCCCAAACATGTGGACTTATAAAGGTACTTCCTTTATTGATATCAGTTGTAACTAGTCATTATTTCTTGGTGGCAATTAATCATCATGTCATTCTACACTGAATGAATTCCAATCAGTTATGAGTGATTGCACATCACTCTACATCAATCAGGAAGGATAATTTTTGATGTGATAAGAAGCTGAGGTGATGTCAATTACAGTTTGTTGATAGTCTTTGATTGCATATTCTGTACAAATACTATAGCACCTGAATTAAACTGTAAAGAGTAACCTGACTGTTCTCCATTTCACAGAAGAAGGTACAAGAAAAACGGTAGAGCGTGAATCAGAAGTGGTAAAACCTAGCACATACAATTGCATAAGCATCTTTTAGTAATAATTCATACCTTCCAGTATGCCACAGAAATTACATCTTCCAATGTGAAGTCTGTCTGGCAAAAGCCAGAAGAAAGGCAAAACCCCTCTAGGGAGAGAAATAAACCAGTTCTGCTCATACTAGGAGCAGATGGAGGGACTTGGAGAGGAGAAATGTGGAGACAAATCAAACACTGAGACATTGGAGCTGGATAAAAGGTGGCATACAGGCAAAAGGAGGCCTCAGAATGGCGAGCACTGTAGGCAATTTTTCTTTCCTACCCAGTGCAAAACAGATAGCTGCCTGAGCAAAGCAGGAAAAAGTTAAAGACTATGTAAGATTTAAGAGTATAGACCTTTATTGTTTTTATCTTTTGCTCAGTGTGCTCTCTCCTTTTGGATGAATAATAATGCTTTATTGGAAGAAGCTGTTTTTGAATCGTTTCATTCAGCTCACTATAGGAAAAAAGGCTTACAGGTGCCGCACTCACTTCGACTTGGCAGGTTAACACTGCTGGTAAATAGAAAGACTACCACCCAGAGATCCAGTCTAAGACTAGTAGGACTAAATGGTCCCATATAGAAAGGAGTAAAGGTAACAAAACTCTCTCCAAGAGGACCAACTCAAAAGGACTAAATGGGGATCTAAAGTGTAGCTCACCCTGTAACTGTGATGTAACCAAATGACACAAGCCACACATACAGGTAGCCCTGTAAGATCTACATGAGTGGTTATTGTGTAAAAAGGAAGCTTTGAACCAAAGCTAAATCCAGATTGATTACTTTTAAAACCAGAACTGTATGTATAAATGGATTTTCCCAAAATAAGGCCCCTTTATTCTGTAATGATCTGTGTGTTATTTTCTTTCTCCAGTAAGTACAGCCATTGATGAGAAAAAGTCCAGGGGAAACTACATTTAAAATCAAGGGGGTTGGAGGAGAAGGAACTTAGAGATCCCGTACTCTGGGATCAAGTCTGTACCTTAAGTTAATAGTAACCACTATGAAAAAACAGAGTAAATTGTAAGAAGAAAACATGAGGGGGAAAAAATAATCTGTCGCATTCATAGAGACAAGAAACATTTGAAATCACCCTGTCACAGATGGAATCCTGTCAGTATAGTATGGAATAAGTGGTGTATCTTTCATATTGAGGCAATAGGTCATGAGTGCAGGCTTTACATTACAATTTAAATCAGGGGTAGACAAAATTGACTCATAACTAGGTGCCAGTAGGTTAACTTTTGGTTGCCAGAGGGCACTCTTCCATTACATTTCTCCAGTGGAGTTAGAGGAGAGTCTACTAAAACTGGCCGCCATGGCAACCAGAAGCATTGATTTGTCAAGGCCTGATTTAAATGCAAAACAACTTATTTAATATTATCATAGAATCACGGAGTTGGCAGGGACCTTATGAGGTCATCTAGTCCAAGCCAAAGCAGGACCACTCCCACTAAACCATCCCAGCCAGAGTTTTGTCTAATGGGGCCTTAAAAGTTTCCAAAGATGGAGATTCTACCACCTCTCTAAGCAACCCATTCCAATGCTTCACTACTCCCTTAGTGAAAAAGTTTTTCCTAATATCCAGCCTTGACCTCCCCAGCTGCAACCTGAAACCATTGCTCCTCATTCTGTCCTCTGTTACTACTGAGAACAGCCTAACCCCCTCCTCTTTGGAGCATCTCTTCAAGTAGTTGAAGGTTGCTATCAAATCCAACCCCCCCAGTCTTCTCTTCTTCAGACTAAATAAGCCTAGTTCCTTCAGTCTCTTCTTTAAGCCATGTGCCCCAACACCCTAATCATTTTCGTTGCCCTTCTCTGGACACTTTCTAATTTGTCAACATCCTTTTTGTAGTGTGGAGCCCAAAACTGGACACAGTATTCCGGATGTGGCCTCACCAGCGCTGAATAGAGGGGAATGTCACATCCCTCGATCTGATGATGTGACACTTTCAAAGGTTTAATGATAAAGGGTATGTCTACACATCGCTTTTATTTTGAAATAACACTGGTTATTTCAAAACAAAAGAGATTAGGTCCATACAACATTTTCTTTTTTCGAAATGACAGGATCCGTCATTTCAAAATAAGAACTGTCATTTTGAAACAGCTTAAACCCTTTTTCAAAATGGCGGCTATTTCGAAATGGTTATTTCAAAATAAGGCCGTTTGGACATGTTGTTTCGAAACAACACCATTGTTTCAAAACAACATGTCCAAACGGCCTTATTTTGAAATAACCATTTCGAAATAACAGCTGTTTTGATAGCAGGCTTTCCTTTATTTTGAAATAAGTCATTTTGAAATAAGGGTTTTATTTCAAAATAATTCATTTAGAAATGACTTATTTCAAAATAAAACTTTGTGTGTAGACATAGCCAATTAAACCAAGACCTTTATTACTCACATTGGCTGACTATGGTATCCCATGGTAACTGTTTGCAAAATAGTAAAAGACAACTCTAATACACCCACCAAGATTATTCTTCTTCCCATTTCTCTGTTCCGTAGGGATCCCATGTACCTTTCAGTATCATGAACACAATCATCACTGAAATTCATGTGAATTGCATGTGTGAAGCAGAAAGGATGATCAGGTTCTTAATGTCAAACTGCTTGATTATCCTCTTTGATACCCAAAAAATAGGAAATCAAAAGAGTGAAAGCTGCACAAAATTACTGTCACAGGAATACCAATAGCTCTAAATTGATAATACTCTCATGCTTCTAACCAGGGAGCAGCATGCTTCCTAAAACGGGTCTGCAATATGCTAAAGGAAGATATAATCAGGAATTCCACCAGTTCCTCCTAACTATGAGCACTGGTGAAGAAGTTAAAGCAGATCAGAGATTATTTAAAACATGGGTTGCAGAATCAATCCTATGAAACCTGTGCATATATCACATCACAGCTCCATATTGTGGGTATAGCTTCTCTCTGCCACTGGGCACCCAGGCAGGTTTCACAGTTTTTCAGAGAACAGGATTTCCAGTCATAGCATACAGACCTGCATCCACACTTTTGGATGAATAACTCCCCTATAATACTGTGATGCACCATGACACACCAATCCATTTGATAATGCTACTTTTTAACATGATCTTTATCATGTTAAATAATAACATTTTTCTTATGCTTTACCAGTTCAGGGTTGGTGTATCCCATCACACACGCCTACTGTGGACTCTGAAAGCAGCCTGAAGAATGTATATCAGGTAGATGGCAAAATGCAATTAGTGCTTCTTTTCTGGAGCACATATTTTTTTCATATCATCATTCCTTGCATCTTTATTTGGCATGAAAAGAAACAGTTGGGTCCTAAGCTAGAGTGAGAGATATTGTTCATAAAATGGATATGAAATATAGAGCAATCTGCTTGGTTCCTCTCTGTAGTAACAAGAGACTAAAACAGCAGGATTTGGAACAGTTTTCCTAATTTGCCTGTAGGCACATTGTGGCCAATTTGGATTTCCTCCCTTCTATGACAGAATTCCTGAAGCCACATTCTGGCTTAAAACCATTTCATTTTAGTTTTCTAAATGCTTATTTGAGTTTTGTTTGTACTAAAAGAAGCATTTTAAAACAAAAGGAAAGGTTTACAAGTCTTGAGCATAGCCACAATGACTGATGCCCAGAGGAGCCGGCTATATTAAATGAGTCTGATACATCAGTTATTGGACATTTTCAAAAGACAGGATACCAGACTGAATGGCCCCAAGATCTGATTCATAATGGAAAACTCTGTACAGTACATTCCAAACAACGAGTGATACGGATAAAGAGAAAAGCCAACCCAGAGTCAAAACTATTGCAAAACCGACCTGCTCACCCTCTAGTTTTGTGTTTCAAAGATAATGCACTGACTTGATGACTATAGTGGTTAGGACTGTGTGAAATGGTCATTTGGCTTTGGAAATGCTCATCTGTGAAACCTGAGACTTTTTAACAACCCTTTGATCTATGTGGCAGTTCTCACCAGCGAAGGCAGCCTTCCTTTTATGTGAAAACTAACAAAAACAAAATGTTAAATGTCAACTTGCAATTTTTTTTATTTTTGTGAAAATATGATTTTGCACTGATTTGCTGTCAATCAAAAACATGCATCATACATCTCTGTTCAACTTCATATATGAGAAAAGAGAACAACAACAGTATGAGATGCTTTACAGAACTAAACATGTCTACATCACGAGACTGGGCTACACACACACACACACAGTTGGTGTTATCAGACGCAAATTCAGGTCAGTGAATTTGCACACAATCACAACAGCAGTTAAATTAATGATTGTTGCATGACTAGAACTACTGCAGTCAGGGCCTAGTGTGATTCCTGTTGAAGTCACTGTGCATTCATAGACTCATAGGATATGCCTAACCAACAATTAGAAGCCCATGGTTGGCTTTTGCCAGCCAACTCAAGCTCACAGAATTAGGCTGTGGAACTTTTTATTGCTTTGTTGATTTCCAGGCTTAGGCTGGAGGCTGGGCTCCTGGACCCTCCAATCTCTCAGGCAATGAAACAGTCCCTCAGGTTAGCCCCATGAGCCCAAATCAGCTGGCATGGACCAGCTCCAGGTTCTTCTTTTCTGTGTACACATACCCTTCAAGACTTTAAAGCCAGAAGGAACCAATGTGATTGCTTTGTTTGAACTCCTGCACACTCCATACCCCAGAAACCCACTTCGATAGACCTATCACCTCTCGCTGAATTACTGCAGCAGCAAAACAATTGTTAAAATACCAGTGAGTATTTCTCTTTTATAAATATTCACTTTGGGGTACAGTAGAAGGTAAGCCACTTGGGCAGACAGATCAGATAATCTTGTGTAATACATGGAGCTAGCCTAATAGGACTTCACACCCCCAATGCCCCACAGAAATACAACAGACAGAATATTTATCTTGCCAAAGAGAACATTGATTTTAAGTGTTTGGTATATAACTTTACTTACCATTCATATAGAAAACATTCCTTACTTTATATGGATTCATCTGTCTAAAGGTATAATGAGAATGTACAAATATTGATCTCAAACTAAAATAGCAATAGTTTGAAATTGCTGAGACAGCTGGTTTTGATAGAGCAATATTGAAATGACAAAACTAGCTAATAGTGTGCCTGCCATCATTTCATCATGGGAAAGTGAGCTAAATTTAGCAAATAAGCTGAATACAAGGTTTTCCACACTTGTCAAAATATGATGGCAATTAAACTGGCATCTATTCTGCACCTCATTTTTTGAAGGAATATATTTCTCAAGGCTTTGACAGTCAAAAACTATTTAGATTATTTATGACATTTCCAATGAGTTAGTAACTTTTTTATTGCATTGCATTTCACATAAAATAATTTGTCACTATTTCTTTATTAAGCTTGTTTTATATTCATAGCTGTCCCACAACACTATATTTTCCTCTTTGTCAGCTCAGAACTTCATTATGAAGGATGTGGTTTTATCGTTTCCTAGTGATGCAAATGTCTACAGTGAATAAGTGTCATTATGCAGGAACAGGAACTTAGTTTTCCTCCATTAAGCAGCCAGGCTAATGACTCAACAAGTTTATAGCCCGCCACAAAATTTGATAGCTCAGTGTGAGTTAAAACAAATGATAGTTACACATTTGTATGAAAACTGAACGTGCTCTTTGGTGTGCATATATGAATTCCAGGCTTCCATTTTAAGCCGGATGCACAGTCCCCAGTATAACTTAACAGCTGATCTTGCTTTGGGCAACACTAGTACTGCATCACATGATCAGCCGCAGGAAAAAGGCTTCACTTTTATGGGCCTCTCTGTTCAAGCCCTTGAAAGCCAATGCAAAGTTTCCCATTTCTTTCAATGGGCTTTAAATGAGGTTCTATTTTCACCACCTCAGGTTAAGTCAGAAGAAGAAAAAAAACCTATTTGTTATAAAACCTGCAGCCAATAGAAATGTATTCAGATGTTACATTAGTCTTCCCCAGCAAGGCCTCTTCTACCCCACAGCCGTTTTGGGGTTAACCATGTATACTACCCTGTATATGCAGAAGCATCACCAACTTCTCTTTTCTTCACACAGTCAGGCTTCAGCAGCCAAAAAGTCAGTGATGGAAAGCACCTAATAGACAATCTAATTCATCCTGTTGCCAGTGAAAATTTGTCCCTGTTGTATATTTTCAAATGTTTTGTCCAGTATTGTTTTAAATGGTCCTAGGCTTGGGACTCCCATCATTTCCCCTGTTTCTCAGTCTAAGAGATTTCTATCAAGATGTTCTCCCTGCTGCTTAGTAAAATAAAATTTCTTTTTCATTTTTTTTTTCAGTTTATTATTCTTAGGAACAGATCCTACACTGAGGCAAACTGTTCTAACTCCATTGACTTCAATGGTACTGTGTCAATTTATACCAGATGAGTTTCCTAGTTTTCCCTTTTCTTTATGTTAAACAATCCCTTTCCTCTTTGGTGCTATTACAGTATTAGTCAGTGTTCCCACTTCAAGCTACTACATAATGTAATTATTCTTTCAGATTCATCTCTGCTGTACTGGATGGCTTGTCATGTCAATCATTCTAGCTCATAATTCATTTATTAACCCATGTGTCATGTGGAGATTAAGATCAGATCTATGCACAGGACAAACACCTCCATACAGGTGGTAAAATTGCTCTAGGGATGGTAAAAGATGATTATATAAGCATCTGTAGAAAAAATATCTATCTTTTAATAAAATGTGGGAAACTTTTATTCATTTTTGTGCTTATAAAAAAGTAAATAAAATTTTAAATTTGAGTATTAAAATGTTGTAGAAGTAAAAAGAGGGAAAACTGAATGGAGTTGAAAAGCAGAATCTAGTAATTTAGTTAAGCTCTAGTCTACCAGCACTAGTCCCTGGTCACAGTCTGCCATGATTTCACATTTACTGGGTTACCTTTGTACGGGTAGGGTCTATTCTACTCTTATAAATGCTCCTTGGTGGAGATTTGGAAAGTAGCATGTAAAATAGGAATATAGTGCTCCTATCCAAAACATCCCTTCCTCATAGCTAATTTCTTCTCTTTTCCTTTTTTTGCAATTAAATCTCATTATGGACATTACACCTCCACTAATTTTCAGAATTTCCAAGTCATTGATCTATGGCAAAATTGAGGATGCCTCTTGGAACCTATACAAATGATCATGTGTTTCTCATCCCAGTGAGTCTGACTCTTCACTTCCTTCAGGAACCTTACCAGGCTTGTTTGGCCTCCACAATCTTTAAGGGACAAGTCTTCAGAAAAACTCATTGTCCATTGACCAAAATTCTTGATGATTAAGTTACATTTTAAGGTTTGTCTTACCAAGTAAAAATGCCCATGGACTTCCTTACTTTAAATGAAGATTTTAGTCTCCAATAGTCATCTGATCTGATAAATAAAGCTCACTGGAATTGATGATCCATAACAGTGTAATAAAAAAAATAATATGAAATTAGGCTACAATCAACCAAATATGGGTGCTGTGTGCGAGTTTTCCCCTAAGTGAGTCCAGTAAATTATATCAAAAACCTACTGATCGGTATAGTTATCTACATCCCTTGAGATTCCATCCTAAACACATCACACGATCCATTGTCTACAGCCAAGCCCTAAGATATAACCGCATTTGCTCTGATCCTTCAGACAGAGACAGACATCTTCAGGATCTCTATCAAGCTTTCTTAAAACTACAGAACCCACCTAGGAAAGTAAAGAAACAGACTGACAGAGCTAGATGGATACCCCGCAGTCAACTACTATAGGAAGGGCCCAAAAAAGAAAACAATAGAACGCCACTGATCACCACATACAATCCTCAAGTCAGACCTCTACAACAGATCATTAAGGACCTACAGTCTATTTTACGAGATGACCCCTCACTTTATCCAGCCTTGGGAGACAGACCCCTCCTTGCCTACAGACAACCCCCGAACCTTAAACAGATACTCACCAGCAACTACAGACCTAACAACAGAAACATTAAAGCAGGCACAGATCCCTGCAACAAACCATGCTGCCAGGTCCACATACCTGCACAAAAGACACCATCATAGATTCACCTGCTCATCCACTAATGTGATTTATGCCATCATGTACTGGAAATGCCCCCACGCCTTATACATTGGACAAACAGGACAGTCCGTACACAGAAGAATAAATGGGCACCAAACTGAGATCAGAAATCACAACAGAAAAAAAAACAGTTGCTGAGCACTTCCACTTTCTTAATCACTCCATTAATGATCTGTTAACGATGGTCCTCAAGAAAATCAATGGGACATCAAGACTTCAAAAAGAAACAGCTGAAATCAAACTAATATGCAAATTAGATTGTGTGAAAGCAGAACTTAATTGTGACTGTGGATTCTTTTCACATTATGACAGGTAATTTGACTTCACTCTCCCTCTATGTGCTGTTTCCTTACAAATGCTCTGATTTGTTGTTGCAGTATGACCTGATCCCATGTCCTACACTCCCCTGCCTTTATTTTTATCCCGTTCTGTAAGATCCCCTCTTTAAAGCATCTGATGAAGTGGGATTTTCTCCCATGAAAGCTCATGTGATAAATAAATCTGTTAGTCTTTAAGTGCCGCAAGACTCCTTGCTCTTTTTGCTTTACTAGACTAACACAGCTGCCCCTGTGGAACTCAGTAAATTAAGATTGGTTACTTTGTCACTTTTTCTCCTTTCTTCCCTACTTGTGGGGAAAAAATGTAAGAAAACTTTTGAATTTTGGTGTGCTTCTTTACTTAAGGTACCATAATTTTAAGAACCTGTTCTCCAGCCCTTAACATTTGGCATAAAAATTGTACATTGCCCCTGGATCTTATCCATCACTTGTGAAATCTATACAATTTATTTTGTGGATTTTAGAAGTTGGTAAAAATCAGGTTTGTCTATAGCAGGGCTGTCAGCACTCCATAGTTGAATTAAAGGGTTACAGATAAGAATTATGAGAAAGCACTACGTACCATTGGGTGAGGTAGGTCTAAGGATTCTAATAAAGATGGTGAACATTGTGCTTCACTGCTAAAGATCTATTAAAGTTAGGTGTACAGAGCAAAGATGGCAGGTCAGGCTGATGAACCAGTAACCACAATAGGTCCTGCATGTGTTAGAAGACACCGAGTAGCTGACTGTTTCATGGGAACCATCAGAAGCAAATTTTAATACATGGATGACCCTCTCCTTCCCTAAGATCAGATCTACCACAGATTCAGGTAAAACAGTATGCCACAATTGTAAAGATATAAAAAGATAATGAAAGTGCTATTTCTATACCTAGAAATAAGAACATTGAAGTTGATTGGATTTAAGTCACTGTTCCCCAGCCATCACCCCTTGGAATGCTCCTCTTTAACCCTACTGAACAATTCTCAGTTCATTGATGGCATAAAAAACAAGGTCACATTTCTTGGCACCTGGTAGCTTCTTTTTAGCTGTCTACAGTTTCTTCAGCAGCACTCAACAGTTTGCAGTATTGGAACTCAAATTAGTCAGCATTACACAGAGTTAAACAATGTGTGATTAGCAATTATCTGTATCACCAAGGAGTGACATTAGATACAATTTCATATTATTGCTACAGTATCCTCTTGTGAGCAATTCATTACTAGATTGTGATCCATGCTGCAGGTTTAGTTTTGTGGCTGATTCCTTTCGCTACAAAACAAATATATATTCCAAGTAATATATATAATGTTAGGTTTATAGACAAAGAAAAAAGCATGTAGTAGTTCACAAGTTGGTTTTCAGTTAGTTCTACATATTAGCAATCACAAAAATAAGGTTTGTGGCCTCAGGCACTGAATTCAATCACTACATCTCTCAAAGTAGCAGCCCTGTTTTAGCTTCCCCATAGGCATACACTCACATAGCAATCATTTTGAATTTTAAATTCAGCAGTGAATGGTTAGCTATTCTCTTCTCTCAAACAACAGTGTCAAAACATTAGCTAAAAACAGAGTTTTTGACAATCACAAAGGCCAGATATTAGTGGCTGGATAGCTAGCTTAGGAGAATATTGTTAACTCTAACACCCGTTCAAATCCAACCCAGATCAGACTGACCAAACTTTTTACTATCTGCTGATGAAAGTTAGGGGTTCTTTGTGAAGTAAGTTGATGTTATCAGTCTAGTTCTCAGTGACCAAAGTCCAAATCACAAAACCTGCTACCTTAATTAGACTGACTGAGCTTCAGCAAATAGCCTATGGATTTACTTGACATGGAGAAAAAAACTACCTTCTTTTCCCTAGAGGAGAAAAGACCCTCCAAATCAGCTCTCTCTCTCTCTCTCTCTCTCTCTCACACACACACACACACTGGTATGAATCTTGCACTGCTGATTCCATGTTGTACCTCTCTTGTGGAGACAGAATTTCAGTCTTCCTTTCATAAGAGATTAATTCACTATTCATGAGAATTTAATTCACTTTGGAAAAAGAGCCAGATATACTCATTGGATGGAGTTTCATCTGGGCATGGTATTAAATTAAAAGAAAAGAGTTATGTTTCTCTCCAACTGGTAATGTAGGGACCACACAACTAGAAGCAATGCAAAACAAACTGCAGCCCACTTTGGGACTGACTTCCAATTGCATTATTGTAGTTTTACGGTACTGTAACTTTACTATTTTCTAGTTTAATCCAGTTTAAAGGAAGTGTATTGGTGATGTGAGAATGAGTGTATTATGTCTTTGGTGTGTAAATATAGTGTAATAATAATTTTACAAAAATGTAGCACCTTTCAGTCATTACTGAATTTAGCTTCCCAAATTTATCTGTGCAACGGAAATATTATTTCCATACAGGTAACTGTTTTAGTTTGTGTACAGTGAAAACAACAAGAGTCCTGTGGCACCTCAAAAACTAACATAATTCTTTGGGTATAAGCTTCCAGGGGCTCCAACCCACTTCATCAGATGAAGGAAGTAGAAACTACAGTGAAGATGTATATATACATATGCCAGGATGAAGGAGAAGCATGACAATGAAGAAGGCATGTGTATATATACCTCTCCACTGTAATATCCACTTCATGTATCTGATGAAGTGGGTCAGAGCCTATGAAAGCTTATGCCCAAATAATTTTAGAATAGAATAAAATAGAACCATAGGGCTGGAAGGGACCTCATAAGATCATCAAGTCCAACCCCCCAGGCTTTTGTTAGTCTTTAAACTGCCACAGGACTCTTGTTATTTTTATGATTTCCATTTTATAGTTAATGAAGTCAAGTAGGAAAAACAAAGGAGTGAAGTTTTCTGGTTCACACAGGAAGTCTGTTGTATTGTCTATGAGTAAATTGTTGTCAGTTCAGTCATTAGTGGCCAAGCATCCATCTCATCAAAAATTTCTGCCACTGCGATTAGTTGTTGGTAATCTTTGCAAAGAGGCTAACCACTTATTTAGGATGGACACTGATCTGCTAGTGAAGATCTTCTGACATTGATCACATCAGAAGATATATAATGTAAAGTTTAATCACACAAAGGGCCTAATTCACCACCACATTACTCCAGTTTTATGTTGCTGGAAACTCACTGTTTTTATGTGAGAACAAAATAATCATACTATAATTTATATTTCCTGGTTATTCTTCCATACTATTTAGACACCAAGGGGCTTCATTTTGGAGGTACTGATTGTCTGCAGTTACCACTGACTTTAATTGTCTCTCTGGGCAAGCCCACTGACAGCAATTCTGGGCTCCAGGGCAGAACAGTCAGTGAGTCCGCTAAAAATGGCTGGCTCAGGTCTGCTTCCCTGCTCCCTTGAACTGCTCACAGAGATTAGAGGAATCCAGGAAGCTGAGTAGCAGATTCATAGCCACCTAGGAACCTACATGTTGCATAACAAAATGCTTGGCTCGAGGAGGGACAGAGAGCACAAGTAGCAGGGCCCTCAGAGCAGAGGGGTGTGAAAGGGAGAATTCAAAACTCTTCATCTGCCTGCATTCTTTTATACCTCTGGCACCCTAAGCAATTGCCCCCCTTTTCCCCCATATAGACATCCCTGTCTGTAGATATCCAGCATTTTGTAGGCCAAAAGAAGTCTCATGAGGTTCAACAAGGACAAGTGCAAAGTCCTTCACTTAGGACGGAAAAAACCCATGCACTGCTACAGGCTGGGGACCAATCAGCTAAGCAGCAGTACTGTAGAAAAGGACCTGGGGGTTATGGAGAATTGGAAGCTGGATATGAGTCAACAGTTTGCTCTTGTAGGCAAAAAGGCTAATAGCATATTGGGCCATATCAGTAGGAGTGTTGCCAACAGATCAAGGGATGTGATTATTCCCCTCTATTCAGCACTGGTGAGGCCACATCAAATCAAATCATAGGGCTAAAAGGGACCTCATGAGATCATCAAGTCCAACCCCCTGGGAATTGAACCCAGGACCTTCTGCACATTAAGCAGAGGTGCTAGCCACTACACTACATCTGGAATAATGTCTTCAGTTTTGGGCTCCTCAGTACAAAAAAGATGTGGACAAATTAGAAAGAGTCCTCTGTAGGGCAACAAAAATGATTAAGGGGCTGGGACACATGATTTATGAGGAGAGACTGAAGGAACTAGGCTTACTCAGTCTGCTGAAGAGAAGACTGAGGGGGGATTTAATAGCAACCTTCAACTACTTGAAGAGGTGCTCCAGAGAGGAGGGAGTTAGGCTGTTCTCAGTAGTAAAAGAGGACAGAACAAGGAGCAATGGTGTCATGTTGCAGCTGGTGAGTTCGAGATTGGATGTTAGGAGAAACTTTCTCACTGGGGGGTGGTGAAGCATTGGAATGGGTTGCCTAGGGAGGTGGTAGAATCTCTGTCTTTAGAGATATTTAGGGTCCAGTTAGACAAAATGCTGGTTGGGATGATTTAGCAGAAGTGATCCTGCTTTTAGGATGGGGTTTGACTAGATGACCTCATGAGGTCCCTTCCAATGCTATGATGCTATAGGCTTCACTAACATTATCTCCTCATGTGACAACTCTGGTCATATTGTTACCTCTTCTGAAGAAATACAGGAATGGCTGGCATACAATATAGTGCATGCTGTTGAAAGGATATGACATTTTTATCTGTATCAAGCAGTAAAATAAGATACTGACTCCTGTAAAACCATAAGAATAGCCATCTCATATCAATCCTTCTGCCCCAGTTTCCCATCTTCCAAAAGTGGCCAGTGTCTGATGTTTTAGAGGAAATAAACAGAAAAGGGCCATTTCAAGTGAATCATCTCCTGTTGCCAAGTCCCAGCTTCTGCCAGTCATAGGTTTATGGACACCCAGAGCATAAGTGGTTTCACATCCTTGACTATTGTGGCAAATAGCCATGGGTAATACCCTATCCTCCATGAACTCATCTGATGCTTTTTTTAACCCAGTTATACTTTTTGCCTTCACAACATACCCTGGCAACAAGTTCTACAGGTATGTTGTATGGAGAAGCGTTTCCTTTTGTTAGTTTTAAACATTCTATTAACTTCATTGGGTGACCCCTGGTTTGTGTATAACACTTCTCTATTTATTTTCTCTATATCATTTGTACCACATTCAGAGATCACAGGTCTCTTTACCCCCCCCCCCAACAGTGGTCTTTCTTCTAAGCTGAACAGTACCAGGTTTTTTAATTTCTCCTCTCATGAAAAATATTCTATATTCATTTTCTTGCCTTTCTTAGCACATTTTCCAATTCTAATATATCTTTTTTTGAAGTAGGATGACTACAACTGCAGGCAGTATACAAGGTATGGGCTTGTACCATAGATTTATATAGTGGCATTATATTTTCTATTCTATTACCTATCCCTTTCCTAAAGGTTCCTAAGATTGTTAGAATTTTTGACTGTCATTTCACATTAAGATGTTTTCAGAAAACTACCTACCGTGACTCCAAGATTTTTTTTCTTGAATGGTAACGGCTAATTAAGACCCCATTATTTTGTATGGGTATAGTATCCTTCACTGTGTCTTAAATTTTCACTTAACATTGAATTTCATCAGCCATTTTATTGCCCAGTTATTGAAATCCCTTTGTAAATTCGCAGTCAGCTTTGTACTTAACTATCTTGAGTAATTTGTATTATCTGTATACCTGTGCAAAAATTAATGTGATACACAAGCACATAACTTCTTATATTTTTGTTTGTCTGGGTATGTTTTGTTTTCAGAGAAATATCAGTTGTTCTTGTTTATAAATACTAACAGTCAATTAAATACCAAAAATGTAGTATGTGTGTGTGTGCTGTACTTCAAGTGGCATATGGCTGAGTATCTGTTCACTACCTGTTTTTAGTGGTATATAAACTAGAGAGGAAAAACTATTCTCAGCCAAAATTGTCCAGAGAAGAATTTCTGAAACTGAAAATGGTGGTTCAGTTATTTTGAAATGAGAAGTAAACAACATAATAGCTTGAAAATCTTTGTATGTGTGTGTGTGTGTGTGCATGCGAGTGTGCTTCTTTGATTCAAGACCACATATACTAAGTAAGTTCAGCTTTCACAGGCCATTAGTTTACCATGAAGAATAGTAACTTTTGGTGTTTAATTAGAGGAAAATGAAAAGTCACCATGTGCCAGATGTTCTTCTTCCCTTCCTCAGGACAGTGGGGAGCCCAAGAGCCAGCAAAGAGATGAGGTGGAACTAGTTCATCTGATTCACTCCATCCCCAAACCCACAGAAGCCCTTCCACACTAAAAGCATTTGAGTGGAACACCACCGTTACTCAGAAGACATGTTGAGCCAAAAGAAGACCTCCTTTATAATTCATGCAACTCTGGTAAAGGGGGGTTGAAATCTGTAACAAATCACTACAGAGCCAATGCTGATCCAACCAGCACTAATTACATTCACCTTGTCTTTGTCTCCTTGAATGCGACAGGAAAGCATAACTTCAGAGGTAGTCAATGGCAGCATAGTTCCTGAGTGTTCCTTCCCCAAAGTAAAGGGAATCAGAGAGCAAAACAGACTGGTAGGCCTTCTTGTGGATGCCCCCAGACACAGGGTTTGTGGGATAGCCTGATCTGCGTACAGATTTTCAGTCTGCATGGGGTATAAGGATTTTACTCCTCCTCTTCACCTCTTGAAAGGCTGCGAATCCTAAGGAGAGCATGAGATGGGAATTCAATGAAGTGCTCCTTATGGACTTGTGGGACTTCTTCCTTTCCTTCAGACAGTCCAGTGGGATGGAGCTTTCAGACTCAAGTTACTTAGTTTAGAAAATGGCTACCTCAAGTGCACAATAAATATTCTTAATACATTCTTAAGGCATGTTTGGATTCTGATTTAATGTTTTGTCTCCACCAGAAATGCTGACTCAACTGACCATACTATCACAAAAGGGCAAATAGAGTTTATAGACTCAGTTTTGAGTACCATCCAAGTGGCATTCACACAGCAAGCAGGGTCAAATTATGAGCTGTCTGGTCAATTGCCCTTGTACTGTGAAGGATTCAAATAGGCCTTGATATGGTAGAGCAACAGTGACTTGTTTAGGTCAACATTCACAGTACTAGTAAAGAGTCAAGAGTCAGTGATCTGAAGAGTCCAGAACCCAACAGATTGGGTGGATTGAGCTGTTATGTCACAGCCACTTCTTTTGTAAGCCATATGAAAAATCAGTTTTAATATGTGATAGATTGCAAAACAAAAGCAGTTTTTATATTAAATAAAAGCATTTACATCATCTTTATCCCTGGTGGTATCTTCCCAGGTGGGACGTGTCTGTATTGTCACAGCAAAAAGCAGCCACAACCCACCTTACTCTCTTGGAAGGAAAGAGATACGTGCAGCCTAAAACAGTAATGATGACAGGGCTGATCAGAAAACAGACATGATCAAAGCACCCAGCAGATGAGCTAGATCAGAGCTTCCAACAGAATCTCCGGAGTGGCAAAACAAACAAACGAGTCCTGTGGCGCTTTTAAAGACTGATAAATTTATTTATCAGGAGCTGTTGTAGGACAAAATCCCACTTTGTCAGATGTGTCTGATGAAGTGGGATTTTCTCCCACAGAAGTTCATGTGATAAATAAATTTGTTAGTCTTTAAAAGTGCCACAGGACTCCTTGTTTGTTTTGCTGAATTAGACTAACGTGGCTATCCCTTTGGAAATTGTCAGATCCAGAGCGGCACACCCATATAAAATCCATTCACACAGAACCGTAAAACAGATGGTCATTTAAATAACTGTACAAATGCTCTAAACCTGATGTGCACTGCAAGATCTCTGATTTTTTTCACTGTTGTGTGGACTATACCGTTGTGATTAAATAAAACACCAAGCTCTGTTTCTATGAATCTCTAGGAAATGGTTGAGTCAGGTTAAGAGTGCGTTCTTTAGGATACATCAGTGAGAAGGACTTGCATTGCCTGGAGCAGAAAGTTTCTCAGTAATAGCAGCCTAAACTGTAGCTTTCATCACCCCAATAAAGTGAAGTTTAAGAGATCGAATTAAACATTTGTTTAAGAAATAACATTTTAACATCCATATGAACTGTCAAATTGTTTCTCTGAAACACTGTAAACATTAACTGAAAGGAGAAATAATCATGACTTATTTTAAACGCCACTAAATTTCTGGGCTTTAAATTTGAATTTTTTGACCAGAACCGCTATCTAAATAACCTGAGCGGGAAATCATTAAGCACAGGAGTTTTCAAAGTGCAACCTGTGGCCCAGGTGTAGCCCATGGCTACTTGCTATAGGGTCAGAAGCCTCATCTCTAAAAGTTAATCACCACTAAAAGACAAGTTTCTGTTTAATATTCATGAAGACACACAGATACATGCTTCTCAGCTTTTAATAATAAAGAACCAAACTAGTCCTCAACAAAACTTACAAAGACTTGAAGTCACCAAGTGCTGTGCTTATGCGTACATTACAGCCCCATCACTCCATTCATTTTAAGACGAGTGGGGTGAAAGCTTTATACTTCTCTGGGCTTTCGAGTGTAAAAAAAGCAGTAAAATGAAAAAGAAAAAAGTAGTTTTTAAAAGAGATGATGAGACTGGATATACTAAATTCATGCACTTGCACATAGGTTTTTCAATAATTTTTCATAGACATGTCAAATGCCCCAACAAGAGCTACTGTTATTTAGGCTTGATAATATCCTCAGTACAATGTCGACTTCTAACAATAACAAAAACAATCTGTTTAGTAGTACATTTAGTTTCTTCCATCCTCCATATGCAAACATTTTAAGTGACAAGCACAGAAAGAAAGCATCTCTGACATCAGTTTGACAACTCTGCCTATTGAATTTCTAACTAGATAAGTAAATTATGGTCATACAAGCAGATTGCAGAGGCTTGAGAGGATTAAGGTTGAAAGAGATTTTCTCAATAACTCTGCATTGTTAAGACTGTAATGTAAATATCTACATAACTGATGACTATGAGAATACTGCTTAGTTCTCTCTGTGGAAGTTGTCAGCAATGCAGACTGAGCCTACATAACTCATTTAAACCTCACATCTCTACTTTCCCCTTGCATATACCAGTGTTGGTAATGGTGACCCTAATCTGTTTAGCATGGTATTGTCTGTTGTTACTGTACATTTGTCTGCATGTAGCTCTGGTAAGGAGAGTGGAAAAAGAGGGGCAAGAGCTTGGAGAAGATATTTTGGGCCAGAATTTTAATACCTATCCTCTCAATTTTGCCTACACTTTGAGGTACAACTACTGTCAGTTGGTCCCTTCTGGCTTTATAATGCATGAGACGCTATCAACATTGAAAATTTCAGTAACTGCTGCCCCTTACATATTAAATACCTGCCTCGGGTGTTTGTGTGTGTGTGCACATGCATATGAACTGTTGTTATCTGTAGCTGGGCATACAATAATAGGCCTATCAAATTACACTCACAAAAAAGTAGACCAAACTGATTTGTCTCAACATCAGAGCCGTTAAGTACCAACGCCAGTTTAGTTTATACATGTCCAGCAGTCTGTATAACCAGGAGAATTTTCAGCACTGTGTTAAGTTAAATGGGTGCAGAAATGAAGAGTTATATTAGTGCACCAAAAACTGCATACCAACACAATCAAAGTGTTTGCTTGGTTTACCCAAAAAAATAGATTGTTGCATTTTTAAAAGGGTAAACTTCCCTATCCTTCTTTAAGCTGATGTTTGTGGCTTGAAAGAGTTCTCATTATGTGCACTTAGACTGGATGTTATCAACGTGATACCGTCATATTTTTGATAATCTTAAGATCCGTTGTTACCAGATTTTCAGGGAAGAGTTGACAGTTTTTCTGTGCAGATACCTTAATCCTGTATGGCATATGTGAATCAAATTGATGAATCTAGTACTGTGTTACTTGATTTCATGATTTGATGTTCCATTTTCAGTAAACCAGGAAAATAGATTTTTCTTTCCTCTTATTTATTTTCAGAATCAGAAAAGCATCTGGAAAATATTTAAATTTTGATATTTAAAGATTTAAGTTGCTTGTTTCCAATACAGATTTAATTTAGGCTAATACAAAATGACCACACAGTAAATGAACAAGATATGATTAAAAACATCCAGTATTTACCATCTGGAAGATGGATACATACTGATTAATTAAGTGCTAAAAATGTTACTGTGCTTTCTACTTTGCAGTCCATAATGCCTATAAAAGCCTGCTGTAATAAGGTGGTTAAAAGTAAAGATGAACCCAAGCCACAAACTTTGTGTCTGGGTCAAGATTCAGATTTTAAATTATTCCAGATGTTTTGGGGTGTTCCCATATTGGGTTTGGTTCAGGCCATTAAAGAGTGTATTCAATTTTGAAATTCTAATCCAGTTTCAAAAGCCAAATTCTTGCCTATTCCTTTTGTGTGTATTTTTTTTTCCTGGGCTTTGGGCTGGGTTCAAAACCTGTTAAAAGTTCCCAGTATCTACTGTATTTAGTGTGCATGTAAAATATAGACAATGAGGTAACCTGGAATCCCACAACTCCCACAGTCCCAGGGAGTAATATGAACTCAGCTCCTTTTAAAATCAAGCCATTAAATTGTCCTTTTAAATGTAAAGTAAATATTAATCTACTGCTTGAATGCTATGTATTTTAAGGAATTAAAGAGGGTTTTGTAAGTTAACTTTTAGTGTGGTTTTTTACATGAATAGTATTATGTCCATAGCACTCTATTATCTATAGGGCCTACACACCCAGTTATGGGAATGGCAGCCATGGGGATGTTTCTTTAAATATGTAGCGGGAAGCCATGCAGGAGTTGTATGGGGTAAAGCATCAGGTAGAAGCACTACAGTGAAGCAGTAAGATGCAGTAGCTTTAGGGATAATATTGTTTTCATTATTCCACTAAAAGTTCCATGTACTAAGAAAATGATTCTTTCTGTGTTTTTTTCCACTGTCACATAGCATGGACTAGTAGGGTACTGCATTTAAATGGTATCCACTGCCTAAAGCAACCTATACAGTTAGAGTGAGTTTTGAACTGGTAGTTGTCTATTTGCTAATGAAGGAAAACAACCTACCTAGAGAAATGTTCTAGTTTTGCTTTCATGGGCACTATTGTTCATGTGGAATGAGAAGTGTGCAGACCAAGCTTCTTCACAAATTAGGGGGCACACTGTTGTAACTCAGTCAGTCAGAAATTCTGCTTTCTAATGAAATACATGTTTTGTGCTAGTAAAGAGCCTTTCCCAAGAAACTGGAAGAAATGTCAACATCATAAAGCCTAGAATGCTGTAAATGGAAAGAAATTCAGGGTCACAAGTACTTCTGTATGGAAGAAAAGTAAAGTTAAAACACGTTCTTAACCTCAGCTTAAGTTTTAAACAAATCTTATTCTGTGTGACCTCACTAACTGTAACCTAACCAAGAGAAAACAGCTTGAATAGGAAGGTGTCAGGCAATGTGCTACCAATGTTTAATAAGGGACCCCCACAAAAATGTGCTTTTAACATTAACAAACTAATGTTCTGGGAAGGGTGGGTTCCAGAGAAGAGCAGACGGGCCCAAAGGAATCTTTTCATTTGTTTTCCAAACTAAAACAAAATTCCTACATAAACAAGAAAGGATGTAGCAACAGTTGGGTAAATAAATTAATTTGCCATGAGTCTTCAGATTTTGTTCCACAAAAACTAAGTTGGCTATATTGATTGTACAGCACAATGTTCAGCTTGTGGAACATGGCAGGTAGAACTAAATACTTTTGGGATGGGCAGGAGAAAGGGAAGTTTCTGAATGTATCTGAGACATATAAAACTAGTCTGTTCCAGTGCAAAAATATTTGCACTGCAGAAGTATTTTTATGAGCCTTAATAGTGTGAGGTGAACTGCACTAGAGGCAGGGAACCTACAGTAGTCCTAACTTAATTCTGTAGTGGAATTTTAGTAATAGAATCATAGAAAAGTGGGACTGGAAGGAATCCTAAAATATCATCTAACCCAACCGTCCACTGAGGCAGGATTAAGTAAGCCTACACTATTCCTAACAAATGATAGCCTCACCTTTTCTTAGAAACCTCCAATACCCTCCTCAACATTCTCTTTTCTATACAACATACAACCGATTCTTTCAACCTTTCCTCAGTCATGCTCTCCAAACCTCTTAAAATTTATGCCCCTGTTGTCTTAACTTTCCCCAGTTTCTTCACATCTTCCTTAAAGTATGATGCCCAATATTGAACACAATACTCCAGCTGAGACCTCACTAGCGTGAAATAGAGAACAATTGCCTCCTGTTTTACACGGCACTCCTGTTAACATTTCTCAGAGTGACATTTGCCTTTTCAGCACTGCATCGCATTGTTGACTCACGTTTAACTCAGATGTATTTTGGTAGTAAGTAGTATGTACTTCTACCCAGTGACTTATTTTCCCCCTTTTGTGTTCTGTATTTGTCTTTTCCTATTAAAGTCTAGTACTCTGTATTTGCTTTTATTGAATTTCATGTTATCAACTATAGACCAGTTCTCCATTTTGTCAAAACCATCTTGAATTCTAATCCTGTCCACTAAAGTTCTTGCTGTTCCCTACAGCTTGATGTCACCCACAAATGTTACACTAACATTCTCCACTCCACTATCCACATTGTTAATGAAAATACTGAATGGTACTGAACCTAAGACAGACACTTGCAGGACTTCACTAGATACACCCCCAGTTGACAATAAACCATATACAAATACTCTAAGTAAAGATTTTCAACCAGTTGTACACTCACCTTATAGTAATTTCATCTAGATCATATTTCCCTAGTTTGATTATGAGAATGTCACATGGGCTGTGTAAAAACTCATGATAAAGTCCAGATATATCACACGTCTGTACTGTACTGGTATAGTAAATCCAGATATATTACACCTACATACTATCCATGTACTACACCGGTTAACCTGACAAAGAAGAAAATCAGATAGGTTTGGCATGATTTATTCTTGACAAACCCATATTGGCTATCACCTTAATACTGTCCCAGTTTGAATAAATTATTTGATAATTCATTGTAGTATCTGTCAGGGTATCAAAGTTAGGCTGACTGGTCTATAATTGTGTGGGTTTTCCTATTTCCCCATGTTTTAAAGATAGCTGCTATGCTTGGTCTCCAGTCCTCTGGTACCTCAAATGTCACTATGAATTATCAAACATAATCAGTACTGGTTCAGAGATTGCTTTGCCTTGTTTTTCAAGTTCTCGAGGGAAGATCTTTATACATATCTAAGAAAAGAAAAAGTTTGCCCAGAGCTGGCTGAAATACTCATTGTAAATTAATTGTTTAATGAAGCTTGACTGGAGTCACAGTTGCTGTATGCCACTAAAATGTGTGTGTGGGGGGGGGGGTGGGGTTTTTTTTTAAACTACGCTGGGGAAAGTTGGCCTTAGGCACCCACATGCAGTGTGGCTGACTGAAGTACTATTATACATAGGTATTATTGGCCTCCATTTTAATAGTCATCACAAATGGTTTCCTGAGGTAGCTTGTATAATCATATAAAGCAGTCCTTTGCCACTGCAAACCAGCCTCAATGTTACAGCAGCGCTGACTCCTGCTACCCAGCATGTAGTTTTTCCTCCCCAGCTTGAAAGTCATGGCTTTTTTTTTTTCTCTGACAGAACATGTTGAGGAATATAGAGTGGTCTACTGAGAGAGACTATTATTTTACAGCAAATTGTTTAAAGGTCATTTCATGTCTTCTGAATTAGAGCTGGTTTATATGGGAAAATTATTATACTGTGACTTGACAGATTCCTAGGTCTTGATCCTTAGGAGAAGATGTTCTATTAATGAGCAAAGAGGTTTTATACTCCTGCTAAGAAACCCAGAGACTGCATTTCCAGATTTAAAGGCAGATATTTTCACTATACATTTTTTGCTACTCAAAATAAATTGTAAATAAGAAAAGATAAAAGAGCAAACAATGAATAAAGGCTATAAAGTAAGAAAAAGTCTGTTGGCTATGAGGTAGACCAGTTCCCAACCTTTTTGGCTCAGGGGCCACAGATATAATATTTAAAACCCTGAAGACCCACCAGTTTATTTGATAAAAATTAAATTAAAAATAATTAAATTAAATTAATTTTAATTAAATTTAAATTTTTATAAAAGGTTTTGTTTGTTTGTTTAACAAAGGGCTGGATGCACATCTAATGGTAAACTCTCAACTTGCCACAACCCTAAATCCTGGTTCAGCCCTGCTCCCAGCTGCATACTAGGACCAGATGGGAGGCCACAGCCTGACTCCCAGCCAGCAACAGAGGAGCATAGGTCACTTTAAATCTCTGATGTAGACAATTAAAAAGCAAAGATTTTCATAAACAAATAGGTACAAAGAGACAATTGAACAGATGATAGACTATACTTAAACTGATAATGGAAATCATAAAGGAGGAAAATCATCTGCTATGTTCTCTCTTGTTTGGGTTTATACATGGTATGTTTTGTTCCTAAACTCTTCAAATTAGAGATCTGTTTTCTAGCATATCCATAAAATAGCTACTTCATTATAGTAACTGCATATACATATAACTACCTGAGCTAACTATTTCCTAACAAGAACCCAGCATCAGCAATTACACCCCTGCTCCTTTCCTTTTGACAATCTGTTTATCTACTAACTCAAGCTACTTGCCTCACCAGATTATATAACATTGCAAAATGGTCAGGTGGCATGAAGCTAGCCAATAAGAGGGTAGCACTCTGCCAAGAGCAGTTTTACAGCTCTGTGTTTTTGCTTTTAGGCCTTGCAAAGTCAGAATTTTCCTACTGAAAACTTTGGTTGTTTTACCAGCTTCTAAAGCTTGCTTATCTAGGTGAATTTTTCAGTTACTTTCTTTATAGAATTACAGTGTCTCATAGTCATGGCTATTTTGTTGTTATTCTTCTCCCTTCTTCAGTCACATAGTGCATTCCTATCAAATGCACTCTTTCTACTCAGTGAAATCTGGTATGTATTGTTACTGTCTTTCCTATACCTGGTTAAATCTGCATTTTTATGATGGTCTATTTGTGTAAATCTCTCTTAAAATTTTTGAAGTGCTAAGTACTACTCCATTATATAAATAAATAATTTTATTCTCCATTATATTCATCCATTTCCTGGTGATTTATCATAATAAATTCAATTTCCAGCAAGTAATAGCTAAATGTTTTGTTTCATCCTTTCCTCACTGGGAGTGTTGGGATTTTTATTTTATGTTTTTAAATCAGTGAATACACTTCTATCTAATGTATTGATTTATTATCTAAAGCAACTGCTATTTCTAGAGTATTGCAGTAACAGTTTTTCTGAGTGGTAAGCTATTTTTTTCCCTTTTCTTGTAAAACTGTCTTATTTACTGTATATTATGCAACTTGCTACATTTTATTAATGCATTACCATGTAACTTTTGTCTGTTTGTTAATCTATATAGGACAGTGTGAAACTTAACAGATTTGTTGTTTCAGTTTCAGCTTTAAAAGAATGTGGATTCAAACACTCCCAATTTTTTCAGGGCTTCAGTTTCACAGGCTTGTATTATACAGTTGCATCCTAATTCTTTAATAAGCCACACTTAAATCCTCTGTTCAAACCAGACCCGAAATTGGGAGCAGTTCAAGATCACATTTGAAGCCATAAATTTAGATTGCCAAAAATTTGACCCAGGTTTTCCCCAAAATATAGCTCTGAGTCATTCAAAAATGTTTATAAAAACATCTGATAACCACAAACCATTCCATATCATTCTAACATAAATATATCCAAACTAAAATCTTGGTGTTCAGGTCTGTATCTAGTTTTCATGACTTCTGTGTATCTTCATAATCCTCTATACAAGGTGGAAAACAGCTAAACATAATGAACTTTATAAAATATTCTCCTTGGTTTATATTGCAATGAAAAATGTTCCCTTCCTTTTTGTACTTCCAAGACTCCTTTAATGCAGCTGTGATGTTATGTGCATTTATTTGTATACAGCATCCTTCATCTAAGCATTTCAAAGCAATTAAAAATATGGATGTATTACACATAATAAAAGTGGTAGGTAGTTTATCTGCATTTTACAAATGTTTAACCTAGGCACAGAGGAGATGTCTACCCTTCCAAATTAGCTTGAATTAAGGAAGCTTAATTCAAACTAACTTAGTACCTGTGTACACTAGGCTTTCATTAGTTCATAATAAGGAATTCCTTAATTTGAACTAGTAAGACCTGCCAGTCTGTTCAAACTAAGTCCTTAGTCTCATTGGAGTTAGTTCTTAGTTCAAAATTATTAAATTCAAACTAAGGGCAGTTAGTTCAAATTAACAAAGTGGGCTAATTTGAACTAATGTTAGTTCTAATTAGTCCACATTGTTAACTTGGACTAATAAGTTTTGAGTTTAGTTCAAACTAAACTTGAACTTAATTTGAATTTAATTCAAACTAATAACTTTTTCTAGTGTAGACATAGCCAGAGAGATTAAAGCTCAGATCCACAAAGTTACTTGTATTGCTAAATCTGGGGTTTAGATGTCTAAGAGCCAGTTTTAGTCTCCAGTGCAATCCACAAAATTCCCACTTGACTGCCATCTAAGCTTATAGGCGCCTAAATGTCTGCTGTAAAAGTTCCCTAAGTACCTACATTTCAGCATCTGGTTATATTCACTGCTGCCTCACTCAGTATATCCAGATACCTGTCTCTGGTCTAAGGCCTAGTCTACACTGTGTGACTGCCGTGCTAAGTTGACAGAAGATACTGCAACAACGTTCAGTAGAATCCATAGCTACTGTTGACTTACTCACTCTCCCTTATCTTCTTAGTGTGATGTCTTCACTCAGCTGCGTCAGTGCCATCCGGGGGGGGCAGCAAGGGGGCAATTGGCAATGGCCCTGTGGTTCTGTGCCCCCCCCCATGGCTATGCTGTCCCAGACCACTGCCTTTGGCATGAAGCTGAAGGCAGCAGGGTGAAGGTGGGAGGGCAGAAGCAGGTCTGTGCTCTGGGGCAGCCCACCCTGCCCCCTGGGGCAGAACATCCAGCCCAGGGGTAGAGTGGGCCAGCATGGAGGCTGAGCTCTGCTCTCCCATTCTTCCCCTCAGCTGGTGCTACGTCCTGGAGGTGGGGCAGGTTGGCCCAGAAGCAAGGCAGGAGAGTGGAGTCCTGGGGTTGGCTCAGTCTGCCTTGGCTGGCCCTCCCTGCCCTTGGGGTGGAGTAGCTGGCTCAGGGGGAGGGGCAGGGGCAGAAGTGCCAGACTTGGCCTCTGGGCTGGCCTTCACCCCAGGCCAATTGGCCCTGGTCCCGCATCTCCCTGCAGATGGCCCTGGGCTGTGTTGATGGGAAATGCTTTCCCTTTGATGTAGTGTTAACCTTTGGTGGGGGGGGGTCCTTTGCTGAAGGGAGAACATTTCTGGGATAGATTAATCAAGTCTACACTGGCCATTCAATCAATCCCACTATATTGATCCATGAGCATTGATTCACCATTTTCATTGTTTACTTGCTAGTGGATTCTCTGTACTTTAAAGTTTTTAAATCATGATTTAAGAATTTTAATAACTCAGTCATAGATTAGAGGTTTATTACTTGGTGGTAAGGTTTCTGTGGCCTGCATGGTATAGCAGGTCAGACTAGATGATCACATTGGTCCCTTTTGATGTTAGAGTCCATGAGCCTGAGCGTAGACAGGGCCTTAGCCCTGAAGCAAGCTATTAGCCAGGGGAAGATAGGTGCATCTCCATCTGTTTCACCCATTGGGCCTGATCTGGTAATTGGCTTCTCACTGAACATACTTGCAGAACCTTATTATACATCATCATTGAATGCCAATCCTAGCAAGACACAGATGTATGTCTTCCATCTGAAACATCATAGGATGATGCAATCCTTGAGCACTATCAACATCTGATATACCCTGGGGTCACATTAGACTGAATGCTAACATACAAAGAGTGTAACAAGAAAAAAATAGTGAACTCTAGGAGCTATACTCCAGAAATTGGCCAGATAAAAAACACCTGTGATGTGGAGACCTAGTTTTAATTTTTCCTTCTCCTATGTCTCTCTTTACCAGAGCTAGGTGCCTCCCTGAAGCTAAGATTTTAGAAAATGATCTCTGAGAAGTGTCAGGCTTTGGACACACCTCCTCATCCACATTTCCCATTGGCTGTCTTAAGCAGGTTGCCACCTCATGTTGTGACTTTTCTTGATCACATTCTAAGATAATTATTTCTTCCTAGGCTTAGGTGCTTAACTCAGGCTTTGTGGCTCATGTTGGTATTCCTGGGATTTTTCTTGGCAGTTAAGTGAGACATTGAAATTCTGACCCTTGTAATGTCCTTTGAGGATATGGACTTCAGTGATCTGTGTCAAAAATGGGAATTATGAGTCCTGTGGCACCTTAAAAACCTAACAGACTTCTTTGGGCATAAGCTTTCATGAGTCTGAAGTGGGTTGGAGCCCACAAACACTTATACCCAAAGAAATTTGTTAGTCTATAAGGTGCCACAGGACTCTCACTGTTTTTGCTGTCCACAGACTACCATAGCTACCCCTCTGAAAAATGGGAATAAAACTGAGGATTCCTGACTTCTGGTCCTTTAAGAAGCCTTGTGGTTAAGCAGTGTATCTCAAGCTACCATATTGTATAGTAGCTTGAATTTCAGCCTTGGGACAGGATTCTTTATGGGAGATGGGAAAATTTGTCTTCCTTCCTCTCCATTTTGCTGAAATGCGAGTATCTTTGCTTTATACATTAACCTTCAATGCCCATTGTTGTCTAACTAAAGTAACTGCACATTATATTACTTCTCATAAATTTTATGAAATTGTGCCCCTATGTATTAACTACAAAGCCACTTTGCCTAATATCATATTTAAATGAACAACCTACTTGCTATTTGCTTATTAATTAGATACTAAATATTTGTTTTTCACTTTCTCATTATTCATTAAATCCATGCTTCTGACTCCCCCATTTAATAATGTGTGCTTTTTTGGCAACCATTTGAGAATCAATGTTTAGTAGTTAAAATACTGTGAAAATAATCTACATAATCAGGCTCAATAAGATAATTTTAGTGTTATGCTTGCTTCTAAAATGTGGAGACAGTAATTTGGCTACCACCAATCCATAACCAATTGTCAGCATTATTCTAGATGCTTGTTTCTTTTAGAATTAATGACACAGGAAAACTCTTGTTCACAGACTACAGTATGTAAAATAAATTAAGTTGCAACTTTAGCAGACATTCAAGTATGTTGTCTGGAATGTGGATTTTAGGCTCTACTATTGTCTGCACACAATATGAAGATAATATATAGCTTGTGTGACATTTACCTTCCTGAGATATGAATATGTGCCATTATCTCCTTAAGATGGGAGGTGCCTCATAACTTGTCAATGGAATTTCCATGAGTGGGTGATAGAGGCATTTTTTTATTGCGTGAAGATTAAATTCTAAGAGCCATAGCTTGCTATTGATTATTGGGCAGAACTGTTAACTTTAGTGGGGCCATACTGAGCCATCAGATATTAAGCAAAAGTCCCAGTTTCTAGTTATATTTATGATAAGGTCACTAAGCTGTATATTATTCCACAGACCAAGTCCCTGCTGATAAAAGTAGATGGATCTCATCTGACTTCAGTGGAGTTATGACCACTGACCCCACTAGTGAATTTTGCTCTCTGTCAAAAATTTTCTTTTAATTCTTTCAAATAATTTTGTTTACACAAATGACCAACCAGTATTCTCCAAAGTGTGATGGTGAATATATAATTTGTATCACCACCCAGTCAGAACAATTTGAAGATATTAAGTATATTCTAACTTGCTTCCCGAACTTCTGTGGAGAATGTTATTGCACACTGTCCCCCAAATGTCAATCCTAGCAAAATGTCTTCCTTCTGAAACAGTCAGACCAAATAACTCCAGACATTATAGGATAGTACCATCCTTGAGCACCATGAACATCTGGTATACCTTGAGTCATACAAAGAGCAAGAAGCTGAAAAATGAAATGGACTCAGGAACTGTGTACTCAAAGTGACCAGTAGAAAATGGGGAGCTGATCCTCAGACACTTTGAGCAGCCTGTCTTGCCTTATGTTTTCAGTTGGGAATACTGTACCCTGGTCAAGTCATGGATGTGAAACAGGCACTAAACTTAATTCAGTAGGATCATAGAATCATAGGGTTGGAAGGGACCCCACGAGGTCATCTAGTCCAACCCCCTGCCAAAAAAAGCAGGACCACTCCCATTAGATCATCCCAGTCAGTGTTTTGTCCAGCTGGGACTTGAACACCTCCAGAGATGGAGATTCCACCACCTCCCTAGGCAGCTTATTCCAATGCTTCACCACTCGCCTAGTAAGGAAGTTTCTCCTAATATCCAGCCTGGACCGCCCTAGCTGTAACTTGAAACCATTGCTTCTCGTTCTGCCCTCTGTTACTACCGAGAACAGTCAAGCTCCATCCTCCTTGGAGCAACCCTTCAAGTAGTTGAAGGTTGCTATCAAATCCCCCCCTCAATCTTCTCTTCTGCAGGCTAAATAAGCCTAGTTCCTTCAGCCTTTCTT
>ML682038.1:1975948-2135252 GCA_007922195.1 Podocnemis expansa | reverse complement strand
GAACACTTTGTTCCGAAACACCATGTTCACACTGCGTTGTTTCGAAACAACGGTTGCGAAACAATGTTGTTTCGCCCAGAAACCAGGTTTAAGTTGTTTTGAAACAACTGTACGTCGTGTGAACATGTTTTTTTGTTTCGAAACAACCTCGTTTCGAAACAAAAGTGCTGTGTGAATACACCCATAGACATTATCCAGTTTTTGTGGAAGAAAAAGAAACAAACTCAGACCAAAATTGTGCCATTTTGCACAGCAGAGATCAAATTCTGGCCCCCTGTGAAAAATAAATGTTAGTCTTAAAGTGCCACATGACTCCTTGGTTTTTTTTTTTTTTTTTCCCCCTTGTCCAAAGCCTGAGTACGAAGGCTTCTTTAGCTGGTACCTTTCTGTATAATCTCCCCCCAGTTTACACATTAAGAGTGGATGTACAGATGCATAAAGGAGTGAATGTAAGATGTCCTAATGTTTGTCACCTTACATGCCACCTGTGAAATGGACCTGGCATTTGGAGAATTTTTGCAGCCTGAATACAGCTGTTATCAGCCCCATTAGCTAAAATGCTAGCCTAGAATCCTATTTATCTTATAACTTGTCCTTTGGCTGGATTGGCGTCTGCTGGTGTCCTCCATTCAGCTTGCCTTTCCCTGGCAGGCATTTCACAATCTGCATTGTTCTTCTATTTGCCCATGTGATCATGTATAGTACATATAGCAATCTAGATTTGTTCAAGCTTTTTTAAATTGTTTAGTATTTGACAAAATGAATTATGTATTTGGTATGAGCATGAAGAACAACATTTGCAATACATATGAGTAAAAAAATCTGAGTTTGCCATTGTCACCACTATCACATCTATTTGTTTCAATGTCAGTAATAAACCAAACCCAACTGTAGTGTAACTCATATACTCAATATAGACATACTAACAATAATTTGATTTATTTAATAGAATAAAATGTTAAAGAAAAACAAAAGTGATATTAAAAATATGTATCAAAATTCTCATCATAACTGTCAACTGCAAAAAGTTCTGGCTGCTCCCTCATGTAGGTGGACAATGTCATCATCAAATTCTGCTTTGGGTGATTCCCTAGCATGTGTCATGTTGTTTGTGCAGTTGATACTGCAGTGATAGAAGCCATTCCCAGTCCAACTCTGCTTTATGCAGGACAAAATGACAGCAAGATCAGTGACTGAAAGAAAACTAGTTCGGTAGAACCCAAGACCAAAGTCTGAGACAAATATGATGAGATGTGAGTTACTATTGTTACCCGTGGAGTCTGTCTAGCTTTCTGACTAGCTATCTAGGTTTTTATAAGGTCACACGTCTGAATGCTTCACTGAGGCAAGCTCAAAAATAATCAGACAAATCATGACGGGAATTTAAGAAGAAAAATCAATACTCGAGAAGAATTTAATTGATGACCTAGTAAGGAATATTTTGGACTAAATGTTCACAATATATTAAAAATCTACAGCAATTCTATATTTTCTGTAGGTAACTTCTAATGTAAGAATTTAAAAAGTTGCTTCTTCCAAGGTTTTGATCTGGATTTTTAATTTTGGTGTAGTGCTACTTCCTGCCCCTCCAAAACACACTTTCCTCTCCTATTTTAAAAATATAATTACTTGCTTGCTTTTTGTCTTTTTGTTGTACAGATGTAGACCCTGGTCTACTAACAGGTAAGTACATGGTTAGAGCACCTGACTAGAACCACTGAAACAATATTACAAATTCTCAAAGTTAAACACGTTTATGTGTTTGCAGTATCATGCCCAGAGGCAAGTAAAGACAAATATCAGAAACACAAATGTGAATATTTGAGCCTAAGTACAGCTCACTGATGTTGCTAAGTCATTAGGGGACATTGCTTGTGCTAGCAACCTAATACATACATAGATGGCTTTGCATCTCCTCTGATAATGCACTTGTTAGAGATTGAGATGAATTTTCTATTTACATACAGCATGAAAAATTAAAATTGAATAGTATAAATATGAATATGGTATAAAATGGAAAACACCTTCCACTGAGGGTCTGAAGGTCATTCTCTCATGCCTACAGAAATGTGCTGACTTTTTATAAATATAAAAATGTATCTTGCACCCAATGCTGTGTACATATTCTTTAAACGCATCAGTGAAATGTTGAAGTTCAGTTTGAACTACTGATGCTAAACTATGGAAAAGATCATGACTGTAAAAAAAAAAAAAAAAAAAAGTGTAATAGCTGCTCTGAATCACATATTTTGTAAGTTAATAATATCTGAAGTTATTTTTCCTGGAACTGAATTATGGAGGCATTAATAGTAATACAACTCACACATTTTCTCCTTCAAATGTATATATTTTTTTAAAAAAATACAAAGATACTGAATTCACTTCTTTCTTAATGCTCCCTCCCAACCCCCTCAATTCACTCTTATCCAGATGGTCATCCACAAATTGGCTTCAAAAGATCTGGATAAGGTGAACAGATGTCCTGTGAAAAAATTCATCAGGGTGTCTGTTTTTCCCCATTGCTTCATATGATGCTATTCAGTTGATGGGGGTGGGGGGAAAATTTGCATAGGGTAAATCATTGGATAAACCATCTTGACTATATTTATAGGAAGACTTTTACAATTGTTTGTCGAGATTAAAATAAACACAAACAAACAAAAATCTCTTTTCTTGGCATTTATGCCAGCAGGTTGTCTAAAACATCTGCTCTCATAATATGTCACAAGCAATAGCCTGTGCAGGTTAGATGAGTATTTAACAGAAGTATAAATATAGTTTTAAAAAGACAGATGTACTTGGTATCTGATAAGGCAAATGGCTTGTCATGTCACCTCATAACTAGCTGTGCAGCACTGAGGAACACTCAAAGGCCATGATCTATGCCTTGTACTTCTTAACTAATTTATTATTTTCCCTATGAGGAAAAAAATCAGATTTTAATTTTCAGATGAAAAATGGACTCTCTCTCACTTTGTCTTTAAAAAAATGCAAGAAACTTACTTTTTACCTGTATGTCCAAATCAGTGTATTCCCTTAAATTTTGCTCTATTTCCAGGGGGAGAAAAGCCCTGGCTTCTAGAGAGAAATCTCAGCCCCTTTGAATTCCTTGGAAAAACACCTTAATGTCACTGGATTTGACCCCTGATTCTTGGTTCTACAAGAACAGAATTAGACCTGTTACCTACTTCAGAATCATTACAGGGGTCGGGGCGTGAAAGCCCAGGCTGCTTTAGCAAAGCTCTGAAGTGCACACTTAATTTTGAGGATGTTTTTAAATGACTTGCTGAAGAAGGAAGGACTTAACACTTAGTTGTTTTGCTGAATCAGGGCTTTAGTCAGTAAAATATAACAATGTTCACAGTAACACCTACAGCTGAAGGCCTATGATTTAACAAAGGATTTAAGCACAACAGTAGTCTCTCTTAACTCCATTGGGACTACTCATATACTTGAAGTTAAACAGGTGCTTAAGGGGTTTACAGAGTTTGATCTATATGATGAAGCATGCCATGCCATTTATTGAGACATCCAGTGGCAATAGGCATTATTCCCCTTTATTTCACTGGTGTAAATCAGGAATAGTTTAACTGAGGGCAATGGTTTGCACTGGTACAGAGCCAGTGTACATCACAGAGAAAAAATGAGCATGGTATCTTAATTCTTTGTGGAAGAACTATAGTTGTTAACTGACTGTTCTTAACAAAAACATATTTACTTTGCATTCATCACTCCTGTTATGTGTTTTTTCATAACAAAGTTGTAGGTTTTGTATTTAAAAAGTTGGGGATGTTATAAAGCTCTAACTAAAAAGTATGAGAAACAAGAAACATTCTTGGAAAACTGTAACCTGATTATCAAGGGAGGATTCTGTGTTGCATTGATGTTAGACAATAGAGCTCTGTCAATTTCCAAAAGGATAGCCGTGTTAGTCTAGTCCAGCAAAAAAAAAACCAAGGAGTCATGTGGCACTTTAAGACTAACAGATTTATTTTTTGCATGAGCTTTCATGAGAGAAAATCCCACTTCGTCTTAACCAAATTACCCTTTAAATTACCAACCAAGAGCCATATGCTTCCCTCATTTAGGCTGTAGGTATCTGATTTTTACTTGGCACATCCCTCTTGTTTAAGTATTTTTGGTGTTTAAAGGAAACCTAAGTGCTCTTTGCTTACCCAATTTTCTGAAGGGTGAGAAGTGTTTTCCTTTGAAGGCCCTCCCCATCTCTGATTCAGTCTCAAGTATTTTCCCTTATTTTCCTTTCATTTAAACAATTCATCTTTCTGGCCAGGGAGCAGAAGGAGATCTCTTCTGAATGTATGAGAGCTGGTGCTTTATTACCCTAAGGAAAGTTCTTGTTGGATGAAGAGATATGGAAAGCAGAAAAACAGATGAGTCCTGTGCCACTTAAAAGACTAACAAATTTATTGCATGAGCTTTTCATGGGACAAAATCCCGCTAATGCCACAGAACTCCTTGTTTGTTTTACTAAACTAGACTAACATGGCTACCCCTTTGGAACTTGAAAGCAGAAAATGAGACCAAGGCCAGATTCAGCTGTCTGTTTAAACATGTACCTAACTTTTAGTCCATAAGAAGCTCAGAGAAGTCAAAGGGGTCACTCACAGGCTACAAATCAAGCATATGCTTCAGTACCTTACTGAACTGGGGCTCAAGCCCTTCTGTTAAAGTTTGAATATAAAGTTGTAAGGGGGATGCATAGTTTTGAGAGGCCTCTTATAGGCTTGGCTAGTTTCCAGACTACACAGTATAAGGATGACCCATTGTTGCTCAAGTTGTATGTGTTCTGACCACACTGAGTCATCTTCCCAGGAGGCTTTGTGTGTGATTTGGCTATGAGTGAAAGTGATTTAAACTGGTTGTGGATTGTGGGGGGAAGCCAAAAGGGAGTAACCTCTAAAAGGCACTGGGACTGGCCAATAGCTAGTTAGGCACCAGTCATAGTTACAGGGCAAGCTGTGACTTTTTTTTTTTTTTTTTTTTTTAAGATCTCTTTTAGTCCCTTTCAAGTGCACCCTTCAGTTGATAGCCTTAGCTTTCTTCTCCTTTCTCAAGCATGGAACCCCATGACTCAATGGCTTTTGGGACTGGATCTCTGGGTGACAGCTCCCCAGTTTCCTCAACCATGTTAAGGCAGTAAAACACTAAAGCATTAGGCACCTCTAATACTTTTTTCTTTGGGAGCCTGTGACAGTGGCTGACTAAAAGGACTGAGTGCTGTCAAAACAAGGCATTATTTCTTCACTCACCCAAAGGTGGATAGCTATCCAATACACAGCTTAAAAGAAGAAAGGTCTATCCACCCTTTTTCTAAATCTTAACCTAGTCATGCAAACTTTGGTAAATTCCATTCACCCTTTTACCTCAGCTCTGCACTGGGGAAAACAGACTTTTCTGAAGCCTTCTCCACTTCTGTCACAACTTGTATCCAGCTGCAGCTAATAATTCAGTCAACACCCCTTCCTTTTTAGTCTTGGGGCCCTTTAATAGTTTAACATCCCCTTTGACCCCAAGCTCAGGCTTGGGAAGAGTAAACCTTGATGTCCTGGTTAGAGATGTGCAAGGGCTATTCCCCAAACAATAGCTTCTCCATTGTTTCCTCCAGCATACCAGCTGTTGTCTGTACTGCTCCTGATCTTCATCACTGTTTCATTTCTCCCTAATAGCCACCTTTGATTTGACTCGGTGCAGTCAGGCAGGGTAGTTCACATAGGTAAACTGAGGCACACTTTGTTTTAAAGTCTGTCATTCTCTCCTGTGCCACTCATAAAATGCCATGTTAGGCAAAAACAAGCTTCATTCAGCTCTGCCTCTTGTCATCACAAATGACCTTAGGAGTTAATGGATGCAGTGGGTTTATAAACCAAGGCAAAAGTTTCCCTGGAGAGTAAGCTGCATGGGACTATAGGCTAACTGCTACTATGGGTGAACTTGAGTGCCTCATATTAAATGAGGATAATGATATGAGACATCACAGAAACTTAGTGGACTAAGGATAGTCAATGGGACATAGTAATACCAAAGTACAAAATGTATCAGAAGGACAGAATAGATCATACTAGTGGGGAAGTGGCACTATGTCTGGGGGGGAAAAAAAAGCAGAAATAAAAAAACTTTAATTGAACCAAACTGTGTCATAGAATCTTTAAGGACAGTAATTCCATGCTTGAATAATAAGAATATAGCAGTAACGATATACTACAGCCCACCGGACCAGGATGGTGACAGTGATTGTGAAATGTTCAGGGATAGGCAGGCGTTAAAGTATAATTTGGTGGGCCCTGGAACCCTCCAGCATGGGTGGGACCCCCCTCGCATGGGTGCAACCCCCCTCCAGCATAGGTAGGTCCCCCAATACCTATCCCCAGAACCCTCTTGCCCAATACCCATGCCCAGACACACACACACACAGTCATCCCCCGGACTGACATACAGATACATATACACAGCCACCCCAGATAGACAGACACACACACACAACCCCCAAAGCCCTTACTTGGGCTGTTTGCATGCAACTGACCAACTAGGACCTGCTCCGCCCTGCAGGTGGAAATTCACAAACACTAGCCTGCCACAGGTCTCTGCCAGCTGGGCTTAAGGTGGAACAGGGTTTAAGGTGGAGACATCAGAACACTGCATTCCCATTGCTGTACCTATTTTCAGCAGGGCCTCAGAACGCAGCATTCCTATGCGTTCATCTATTGTTAGGTGGCCCCAAAGGCTGCCAGCCTAAAATAGGGGGGCACCGGAACTGCCTTCCGTTGTGTTCCCCCTTACTTTAGCCCCTGGTGATACAATATAAAAATTTAAAACCTCAATGATAATAGGGACTTTAGCTTCATCATATTTACTGGGTACATGTCACCTCAAGATGGCATGCAGAGAGAAAGTTTCTTGGCAGCTTAAATGAATGCTTCTTTGATCAGCTTGGCCTGGAAATCACAAAAAGAGGGAATTCTTGATTTAATCCTAAGTGTAGCACAAGATCTGGTGCAAGAAGTGAAGATAGCTGAACCACTTGATAATAGTGACCCTAACGCAATAAATTTTAATATCTCTGTTGGCGAAGAAAACACAAAGCAACCCACCATGGTAGCACTTAATTTTAGAAAAGGGAACTAACCTGAGATTCTAGTCAAACAAAAATTAAAAGGTATAGTGCCAAAATGAAATCCCTTCAAACTGCATGGAACCTTTTTTTTTTAAAGGCACCATAATAGAGGTTCAATTTTAAATATATAATTAAAAAAACCATAGAGAGCCAAAATGTGCCACTGTGACTTTACAAAGTAAAGAAGCAATTATAGGCAAAAAAGACATACTTTAGAAAATGGAAGTTAAATTCTCCTGGGGAAAATAGAAAGGAACATAAACTCTGGCAAGTCAAGTATAAAAAATATAATTAGGAATGCCAAAAATGAATTTCCAGAACATCCAGACAAAGACTCAAATCGACAGCAAAAATCTTTTCAGCACATCAGAAGCAGGAAACTTGCAAAGCAGCCAGTGGGGCTGCTGGATGATCAAACTGCTAAAGGAACACTCCAAGAAGATAAGAATATTGTAGATAGCCTAAATGAACTCTTTGCCTTGGTTTACATGGCTGAAACCTGAGCCATCCTTTTTAGGAGACAAATCTGAGGGACTGTCCCAAACTAAGTGTCAGAATTGGTTTTGGAACAAATTGATAAACAGTACTAAGTTACCAGAACCCAATAGTATCCACTCTAAAGTTCTGAAGTAACTCCAATTTGAAATTGCAGTACTAACTGTGGTTTGTAATACATAATTTAAATCTGCTTTTGTACCAGATGATTGGAAGACAGCTAATGTGATACAATTGTGTTAAAAAGACGCCAGCCGCAATCCTGACAATTACAGGCTAGTGAGTGTAACTTTAATATCAAATAAATTGGCTGAAACTATACTAAAGAACAGAATTATCAGAAACAAAGGTAAATATGTTTTGGGGGAAGAGGCAAGATGATTACTATAAATGGTGAGTGATTTGTAAAGGGCAAGTGGTATAAATGATTTCCCATCTCCTAGTACTCTTTGAGGGGGAACAACAATTATGTGGACAAGAGTGATCCAATGAATATAATGAACTTAGATTTTTAGAAAGCCATTGACAAGGACACACACTCAAGCAAAGTAGGTGGTCCTGGCATAATAGGGAAGATGCTGTTCTGGATCAATAACTGATTAAAAGATTGGAAACAAAGGGCAGGAATAAATGGTCCATTTTCAGAATGGTTTACCTTAGGGTCTGGGACAGTACTGTTCAACATTTTCATAAATGATCTAGAAAAAGAAGAAAGAAGTGAAGTATCAGCATTTGCTAATGATATAAACCTACTCTTTGCAATGCTTCATAGTCTTCTTTGGCCTATCGTTGTTTTCCTCCTTTCTTCCTTGCACACTCAATCTATAAAGCAACACAACAAACTTTGCAATTGAAATCTCCCACTTCTCCACCCTCCTAAAGAAAGAAGCTAACACACTATCATCAATGCATATTAATCAGTTATAAATGAAAGTAATAATACAACACATTATGATAAGTAGCATGAAATGATAATTTAATAGTATGCAATACTTCACTTCATCAACAAATGTATCCAGGCAATAAAGATCAAACACTAACATGTATGCAGCAGAATCAATTCTCATCTCAGTTAGAGCACCTCATTCATTTTATTAGTTGTAATGTGAACTTGCCAAGTAACAGAAGAGAAAAATGAAATCTATTAACTTGAGGCTTGTCTACACTGAATGGCTCTTTCGATGCAAGATACGTAAATTATGTTATGGCAGTAAGGTAACTGAAGTCAATGTACCTTACATCAAGTAGCTATGCTGTCTTCACTATGCTATGTTGACAGACACTCTCTCGTCAATCTAACTTGCTCATCTCGCTAGCTTACACATGGAAAACCGGAATCAATGGAAGAAGTGCTTGACACTTGATTGAGCATATCTCCAGTTGCTGTGTTGATGACGCTGCTCAGTGTAGACAAACTTAGTCTTTACAATATGGGAGTGGGCAATGGGCTGCCACTCCCCTAATACAACCTGTCTGAAGAACAATAATAACTCTGAGGTGTTGCTGGCATGACCTTTATTATAGTCTGTTGCTATTGCTGATTTACCTGTGAATGCACACGACTCCTGCGTCAGCTGCTGAGAATATCTATGTCTTGCCTTTCTCATCTGTATTTGTTTTCATGCAAAATACAGTATCTGCAAAACTGAAATTTTCCACTGGAAAAATTCAGTTTTGGACAAGTTTCCTCCTCGGTAGTGAAAACACTGAACAAAATACCTTGTTTCAGTTTACATTTAACTTGTGTTCTTCTGAGATGCTGTAGTGTTTTTTTGTGTCTCATATCCCCATTCTTCTCTGACCTGGGCTCCTCGGCTGGGTTACATCTCCATAGTGCACCTCAGCTTCCCTTCAATTGAATTGTTGTGGTGCATCATAGGAGAGGTAGTTTGGGTGGAGAGACCAGCTCATGAAAGAAATTGAGAACAGGAGGCAACACAAGCAGCCAAAGGGGGACACTGATTAATGTTAAACTGAGACAAAATTAAATGTTTTGATATTTCCAAGCAAGAAGGTGTTTTTTGGACTCTTGTGTTCATCTCAGAAACATTCCAACTGTGAGATTATATATAAAATCGCATGTTATGAAAATACTAGATTACTAGTATTGGCAGACTCACTTGTACTATCTTGACCATCTTACTTTCCTCACTCATCTCTCCATTACGTTTTTATTCTTTAAAATCAGAACTTTTGTTTCATGTACTCCAGCATTTCAAACAAGGAGTCTTTTGGCACTTTTAAAGACTAACAAATTTATTTATCTCATGAGCTTTTGTGGGAGAAAGCCCATTCATTAGATACTTGAAAATGGGGAGGGGGAATTTAGGGTGAGTGATAAAAGCAATGAAGTAAGTGTAATCATGGGATCAAGTCAGATTACTTCAGCTAATTAAACAGATTGTTCAGTTTATCATATCCTGCCTTGATGATTTCAACCTGATGTAAAGGTAACCAGTTGCTTTACCATTATTGCATGTTGTATTTAACATTACTATCTCACTGTAGATGCTGTTCTGAGCATAATCTTTGTTTTAATGATATGGTGCCATTTCATCAGTCCTGTTATCAGGAAAACTCTACATTAGAAGATTACAGACAATGTATTGCCTGGCCTTGTGGCATGTTTAAAGACTAACAGATTTATTTATTGCATGAGGTTTCATGAGAGAAAATCCCACTTCATTAGAGGCTTTGAAGATGAGGGAAATTAAACCTTCAAAGTGTCTGACAAAGAGGGATTTTCCTCCCACGAAAGCTTATGCGATAAATAAATTTGTTAGTCTTTAAAAGTGCCACAGGACTCCTTGTTTGTTTTGCTGAAATAGACTAGCACGGCTATCCCTTAGGACCTTAGCCTGGTCTTGAAATTGTTATATAGAATCATAGAATCCTAGAGTTGGAAGGGACCTCATAGGTCATCTAGTCCAACCCCCTGCCAGAGGCAGGACCACTCTCACTAAACCATCCCAGTCATGGTTTTCTCCAGCCGGGCCTTAAACACCTCCAAAGATGGAGACTCCACCACCTCCCTTGGCAGCTCATTCCAATGCTTCACCACTCGCCTAGTAAAAAAGTTTTTTCTAATATCCAGCCTCGACCTCCCTAACTGCAACTTGAGACCATTGCTCCTTGTTCTGTCCTCTGTTACCACTGAGAACAGTCGAGCTCCATCTTCCTTAGAGCATCCCTTCAAGTAGTTGAAGGTTGCTATCAAATCCCCCCTCAATCTTCTCTTCTGCAGACTAAATAAGCCTAATGCTTTCAGTCTTTCCTCATAGGGCTTGTGCTCCAACCCTTTAATCATTTTGGTTGCCCTCCTCTGAACTCTCTCTAGCATGTCCCTGTCCTTTTTGTAGTGGGGAGCCCAAAACTGAACACAGTATTCTAGATGTGGCCTCACCAGTGCAGAATAGAGGGGAATGATCACATCCCTTGATCTGCTGGTAATAGTTCTTTTGATGCAGCCCAGTATGCCATTGGCCTTTTTGGCAGCAAGAGCACACTGCTGACTCATATCTAGCTTCCCATCCACCATGACCCCCAGGTCCTTTTCTACACTGCTGCTACTTAGCTGAATGTTCCCCAGCCTATAGCAGTGCATGGGGTTTTTCCGTCCCACATGCAGGATTTTACACTTGTCCTTATTGAACTTCATAAGATTTTTATTGGCCCACTTTCCAATTTATCTAGGTCTCCCTGAATCCTGTCCTTGCCCTCCAACATGTCTACTGTTCCCCCCAGCTTGGTGTCATCCGCAAACTTACTGAGAGTGCAGTCTGTTCCATCATCCAGATCATTGATGAAAATGTTGAACAGAACCAGCCCCAGGACCGACCCCTGGGGCACACCACTCGTGACTGGTTGCCAGCCAGACATGGAACCATTGATTCCTACACGCTGAAACCGTTGATCTAGCCAGTTTTCTATCCACCTTATAGTCCACCTATCCAACCCATACTTCCTTAATTTGCCAATGAGAATGCTGTGGGAAACTGTATCAAAAGCCTTGCTAAAATCAAGGTATATCACATCAACGGTTCTTCCTGCATCCAGAAAACCAGTCATCTGCTCATAGAAGGAAATGAGATTGATCAGACATGATTTACCCTTGGTAAATCCATGCTGACTGTTCCTGAGCACTTTATTTTCTTCTAAGCATTTGAGAATGGATTCTTTAAGAATCTGGTCCATAATTTTGCCAGGGATTGAGGTGAGGCTGACTGGTCTATAATTCCCCGGATCCTCCTTTTTCCCTTTCTTGAAAATAGGCACTACATTTGCTTTTTCCCAATCCTCTGGCACCTCCCCTGTTCTCCATGAGTTTTGAAAGATAACGGCCAGTGCAGCTGCTATCTCATTGGCCAAGTCCTTCAGCACCCTTGGATGCAGTTCGTCCGGCCCCATGGACTTGTACACATCCAGCTTCTTTAGGCAGTCCCTAACCTGACCTTCCGTCACCAAGGGCCTCTCTTCTTCTCTCCAATCTGCCATACCCATGGTAGTGGGCTGGGAGCTGACCCTGCCTGTGAAAACTGAAGCAAAAAAAGCATTGAGCACTTCAGCTTTTCCTTCATCCTCTGTCACGAGGATGCCTGCCCCATTCAGCAAGGGACCTACACCATCCCTGATCCTCTTCTTGTTATTAACATACTTGTAGAACCCTTTCTTGTTATCCTTTACGTCCCTCGCTAGCCGCAGCTCCATTTGTCCTTTGGCCTTTCTGATTTTATCCCTGCAGTCCCTAGCAATATCTTTATATGCTTCCTTGGTCATCTGACCAAGCTTCCACTTCCTGTAAGCTTCTTTTTTATGTTTAAGCTCAGAGCAGAGTTCTCTGCTAAGCCATTCTGGCTGCCTCACATGTTTATTCTTTCTCCTAATTGGAATGGCAACTTCCTGTGCCCTTAGCAGGGTTTCTTTAAAATATAACCAGCTTTCTTGGACTCCTTTCCCCTTCAGATTAGCTTCCCAAGGGATCCTGCCCATCAGTTCCCTGAGGGACCCAAAATCTGCTCTTTTGAAGTCCAGGGGTTTTGTTTTGCTTCATTCCTTCCTCCTTTAATGAGCATCCTGAACTCAACCATGTCATGGTCACTACTGCCTAGCTTGCCATTTACCCCCTACCTCCCTGATCAATTCTTCCCTGTTTGTGAGCAGCAGGTCGAGAGGTGCAAGGCCCCTAGTTGGTTCCTCCAGCATTTGTACTAAAAAGTTGTCCCCAACACTCTCTAAAAACTTCCTGGATTGCCCATGCACTGCTGTATTGGCCTCCCAGCAGATGTCAGGGTAATTGAAGTCCCCCATGAGCACCAGGGCCTGTGATCTACAAGCTTCTGCTAGTTGTCCATAGAACACCTCATCCACCTCCTGCTTCTAGTCTGGTTGTCTATAGCAGACCCCCACCACAACAACCCCCTTGTTGCTTTCCCCTCTCAATGTAACCCACAGACTTTCTACAGGCATGCTTCCACTTCCATAATGGAGCTCTGAGCAGTCATAGAGCTCTTTTACATATAGTGCTATTCCTCCCCCTCTTCTTCCCTGCCTGTATTTCCTGAACAGTTTATACCCATCCATGGCAGAGCTCCAGTCATGCAGACTATCCCACCACATCTCCGTTATTCCTATGATATCATAGTTCCTTGTCTGCACTAGTACTTCCAATTCTTCCTGTTTATTTCCCAGGCTCCTCGCATTAGTGTATAGGCACCTAAGATACCCGGTCACTTGCCCTCCTTTGTCAGTTTGGTTTTCAATTCTATTACATATACCTCCTTGCATTTTTTCTTGGAGTCCTCCTCCCCCACTCTCCTCATGTGTTGGCGCTTCAGTGGAACATTTAAGACAATTATTTGATTTCCCCCCCCCCCATGTTCCAACTACCTTCTCTTTTATTCCTGGTACTACAGTCCCAACACCCCCCAAGTTCCATCCCTTCCCCCAGATCTCCCACATTGCCACTTACCTGTGGGCTTTGGTCTCCTTCCCCCGTTGAACCTAGCTTAAAGCCCTCCTCACTCGGTCAGCCAGTCTGTGCCCAAATACACTCTTCCCCTTCCTGGACAGGTAAAGGCCATCTCTGCCTATCAATCCTCTGTCCTGAAACAGAACTTCATGGTCAAGGAAGCTGAATATGATGGAAAGGAATGAGCTATAGTAATTGTAACTCCTCTATTGTGTAGTGTTAATCACTAGATCATTAACATTAACCATGTCAATACCTACTACCTGTATGAACTAAATTTGCTACCCAAGTTAGTTAGTTCTTTTTCAAATAGAGAAATGCCCCATTGCATTATTGGTTCCAAATATAAAGTAACCAGAATTCTAAAAATCCATTGCAAGTACATATAAAAATATCTAAACCTGTAGACTGCCACACAGGAGAGAGGATACAGATTTACTGTAGGTGAATCCTGAGAGTGTGTGCTTTGTGGACACTTTTTCGAAAATGGAGAGAGGTAAACCTAGAGATGTCTTGCAGGTCATTTGGGATTTAACCATTCTGTCTGGTGTATATTGAGTTGATTTGAAAGAGGTCTGAGAATGCTGTCCAGTTGAGTATTCTCAGACCTCTTTCAATTAAGAAACAAAAATGTATCATATACAAAATATTCTGAATTTAAATGAGCAAGTTAACAAAAAGCGATAATGTCATGCTGATCCTGACAAACGACTCTGTGGACATTGTAATGAGGCTGCTATATTGTCTCTGCACATGCTCAGAGCACATGCAACCTAAAAGGTGGCATTGTGGCTGAAAAGGGAGCCCTAGGCAGGGGAATTGAAGAGAGCACTATGTTTGTCTCACTTTCCCAAAAATTACAATTATTGAAGTGTTAGTCACTGGAAGAACTCCAGGCAACTTCATTATATGCAGGTGAATGGACAAGAGCTTTTCATATGCTCTTGTATAGATCTTCCTAGAATCTGTGTTTTTTCTAGTCTTAGGTCAGTGGGGAAAACATCCCTATGTTTGGAATTCATTCTGAAAGTGAATTAAATTAAACCAAATTACAGCTACTTCTTTCTGAATGAGAGCATCCACACAAGTTAAATATGGTTTAATTAATTCACACCTTTAGTTAATTCAAATAATTTTTCTCAATGTCCCCAGAAAACCATTCTCCAGAGTAACAGGAAGCTTGCTTGACCCTCATGGGTCAGAGGAAGAGAGGGTTATATAGCTATAATTTCTCTTGCTTATGAAAGAATGATGTGGGGAGTCTCAACAGAAAACATGCTTTTAAAAAGTACAAGCTAAGGTTCTCTTTGTAGGACCAGCTTCAGTCAAGGACTGGGCTGCTGCTTGAGATTAGGATTAATTGATGCAGGGCAGGAATTGGACTTGCCTTCTTTGTCGCCAGTACCAGGGTCCTGAGTCCCAAACAGATACTGATTTATTGGGAGATCTCTTTACTGGTCTCTTTGTGCTCATCTTCCTGGAATTTTTCAGGTCATCTTTGACAGGTGAAGAATGGAGTGGAAGAGAATGGGCACCACAAGTAGCCTGGGCTAGGTGGTTGGATGTGTCTTGTTTCTTGTCCAGCTCTTCAAAACTGTATTTTTTTAAAACTGAGTGTTGCACATGCAATATTATAAGGACAATTCTGTGCATAGACTTGGCAGACAGTTTTGAAAATGTGGCCCTTGTCATTTATTTCATTTACAGTAAGTTTATTTTACTAACAGGTGTTGTTTGTGAAGCAATGAAGTTAAAGTTTTGGATGTCAACTGTGGTCCAGTTATGTAATCTTTGCATTTTCACATTTCTTCTAATTTCTTATCATTTCAACATGTTTTGGAGCTGATTATCTTCAGGATAGTTCAGTCTATGGACTGACCTCTTTTAGGATGGGTACTAGTTGAACATGTTTATTGTAGCCTACACTGACGCCTTAAGAGCTAATCAAAATCCAAAAGCAGTCAACAGAGAAGGCAGCTTCATTCGTTGCTTTGTCATGAACACCTGTGCAAGCTGGATCTGGAGAGGCAGATTATTAATTAAACAAATAACACAATCTTGGAGACTCAACCACAATAAGGATGTCTCACTGCCAGTAACTGCCTCTTTATTTGCAAAGTTACTAGGTTTATAAACTATTTCTTAAAAGTTTAACTTGAAAGTTGAATTTTTAACCCACTGTAGAAATTAATTCTATTGATAATAAATAGCAAAACAATTATGAGAAAAGCACAAGAAAATGTGCTTCAGGCTATTAGTTCATTTTTTGTTTTGAACCCTAAGGTTTGGTTAAAAGAGAGAGAGAAATGGGATCTGCTATTTATGTACAAACATTTTAAAATGAAATTTATAAAGTAGCTGCACCTTTGATGTGCAATTTACTCTTGTATTTAATCCATGTTTTAAAAGGTTCCATAATAAAGGACTGCACATTAATTTCTTTCATCTTTGTTATTTATTTTTGTAAGCTGCTAAAGCTGTGCTTTATTTATTGTAACTCATCCATATATAATTCCCTGTAGTCTGGAAAACTGCAGCTAACATTTTCACCCCAACTTTATAAATTGCATTGATTTATTTCTGTCTCTAAGGCCTAAAACCATTTATTACAACAACAAAACATCCTCCTATTCTGGTGATCCAGGAACAAAGTCTACCCGTTTACTGTGTAGTGAGAATTGACAGATGGCCAAATGGGGTGATAGATTTGATTTTAATGTGTCTTAAGAGAGTAAATGAACCAAAGGCAATCTTCATCTCATGTGAAAAGTTGGATTTTTGTGTGGCTTGTCTGCAACAGTGAGGTGCAATTCTCCCAGCACTTCATTGATTTTTCCAATCAACCATGACCATTCAGATGGCAAAAAGCAGGGTCAAAGAATTTTTATAAAGGTTCCCCCTGCCCGTTTGTCTAGAACAGCACAAACAGGATAGGGTGTACTTCAAATATTACTCAGTGGTTTTTCTTCTGAAATGACTTCATAGGTTTCACAGTTTATAAACTTTTAACTTGGCATAAAATGAAAGTTTTTTTTAAGGGAATCATTTGCATCATAAACATAAGAATGAAACTTCTTCCAACCTTTGATTTTAACATATATCATGCATGACAAAGCAGTTTGCTTTAAGCTCTGAATGGGGACAGATTCCAACAGCAGGACATGAAGTAATGCTTGGAATGATGCAATAAATCCAAAACATGGTAAGATATACATGGTAAGGTCATAAACTAGACCTCAACTTGCAACTTGATTTTTGGTAGTGTAAGTGCCATTAAAGATATACATATTAATGCCTACTATGTTCATGGGACATATTTTAGGGATAGGCAAAGACTCTCTAATGTTTCTTGTTCTTGGGCACCATACAAGAGTTTTTACAGCCACTTTCCAAGATGCTTTCAAGTACAGCAATTGGTTGATGTAGTATGGATCTGACACACAGAACAGCTAGTAGAAGACTGACCTTTATTTTTTGGCCATTACAAGGAGCAAGTTTTAAAAAGATTTATTTCTGTTGCATAACAAGAGTCAGAATTCCTGATTCCAGTGGCTGCTGGAACTTATTTCCTTATCTAATTTTCACAAAATATGCTCAACAGTCTAGATAAACACACTCACCACAAACTAATACAGCCAATCAATAAAAAACACAAATCAGGGTGTCAAGGGTGCATTCATTGTCACACTCAGCCCCTCTCTCCAGACTTACAAATGTAAAAGCAAATTGACACTTTCACTCACACTGAGTAGTGTCTTATTACATGGATGGTCACAGGCATTTAAATATGCAATAACAGAATATATATGGAGTAAAATGAATCATAGAACAGGAGCTCAGGAGGTCATCTCATCCAATCCCCTGCTCAAACCAGGACCAATCCCAACTAAACCAGCCCAGGCAAAGCTTTGTCAAACCACACCTTAAAAACTTCTAAAGATGAAGATTCCAATACTTTCTTAGTAACCCATTCCAACACTTCACCACCCTCTTAATGAAAGCTTTTCCTAATATCCAACCTACAACTCCCTCAATGCAACCTGAGATCATTGCTCCTAGTTCTGTCCTCTACTACTGCTAAGGGCAGCCTGACGCTATCCTCACTGGAACCCTCTTTCAGGCATTTAAAGGCTGCTGTCAAATCCCCCCCCCCTTGTTCTTCTCTTATGAAGACTAAGCAAGCCAAATTCCTTCAGTCTCTGATCATGAGTTATATGCTCCAGTCCCTAATCATTTTTGTTGCCATCTGTTGGGGTCTTTGCAATTTGTCCACATCCTTTCTGTGGGGGGGAGGGTCCAAAACTGGACATGGTATCAGAAATAAGGCATCACCAGTGCCAGTATAGGGAACAATTACTTCCCTCTATCTGCTGCAATACTCCTACTAATGCAGCCCAATGTCATTTGCCTTCTTGGCAATAAAGGCACACTGTCGACTAACATCCAGTTTCTTATCCACAGTAACCCCCCATGTCCTTTTCTGCAGAACTGCTACCTAGCCAATCTGTCCTCAGTATGTAACAGTGCATTGGATTCTTCTGACCGAAGTGCAGGACTCTACACTTCTTCTTGCTGAACTTCAGATTTCTTTTGGTTCAATCCTACAATTTGTCACTCTGTATCCAATCCTTGTGCACCCGCTATTTATCACTCCACCCATCTTAAAGTCAACTGCAAATTTGTCTGAAGGTGAAACCTAAAATGAGTAGTGAGTAATGAACATAAGTGGCAGAATCTGCTGTAAATTTTTGTATGTAGATTGTAATCCTCTGTCCCAAATGCTGTTTCATTTTTTTTCTTTTTAGATTGCAAACTCTTAAAGATAGGAATGTACAATACCTTTATGATGCCTACTATATGTAGAGCGCTACTGTAATAACTATGTTGGAAGTAATCAGTTTGTTACAGCTGGAGTTCCCATGCTACAAATCCCTCCTCTAAGGCCAGAAACTATGCCCCTTCCTCTAACCATAGCAAGAGTTTATCCCTTTTCCATCAGTCTCTGAATGACATCTATTCATTTGTCACACTCTCATATATACAAGACCTGATTTTTAAAATGACTCAATTTGCAAATCACATATTAGAGAGAGCCCTCTAGACATTAGCATCTGAACTCACAAATGTGCCTTTATTTTTCATATACAATTAATTGTAGATGTAAGTCAGATGAGGCCCCTTAAAATATGGCCCATAATTTTTTATTACAAGTTAGAATGTTAAATAAGTTGAGGGATGTGAGGCTACATTGATACAGACATGCTCAGAGGAAACCTGAGAATTCTATTGTTAGAATGAACCTTGTAATGACCCTGGATGGAAAAGGACCAACGGGAAGGCAAAGACTTAGTATATCAATTGTATATCTGCAGACCGTAGACTAATTTGCGTGACACGCATACATGTAATCATAAGTTTTGGAAGGCTATAAAAGTCACCAACCCCAAATATTGAAGCAGCAAGAAAAAAAATTAGTCTGTGAAATACTTGCCTAAATGTCTATTTATATGTAATATGAGTGAGTTAATGTTACTATGAGGACCTTTACTTTTGCTCTTCTTCACTTTTCGACTGTTGTGCTCTTAAATTTATAGTAATGTTGCATTCATATTAATTTGCCTTTAATTGCTTCAGGTTTTAATGTGAAAGATGGACAAAAAAAATCTGCCCTTACCTAATAAAGTAAGTGTTTAAGGCTGTGTCTGCACTAGCCAATTAGTCCAGACTACTAATTTAGTCCATGTCTACACTAGGCTTTGCCTAGTTCAAACTCAGAAATTTCTTAGTTCAAGCTAAGAAAAGCTTAGTCCGAACTCATAAATTCGAATGGTTAGTCCAGACTAAGCACTTAGTTTGAATTTTAAGTGTGAACTAGGCACAATGTAGCCACAGACTAAGGCTTAGTTTGAACTAAAAAAGTTCAATATAATCCATTAGTTTAAACTAGCTGTGCTTACCAGTTTGAATTAAAAAGTTAGTTCAAACTAGGACATGTGGTTAGTTCAAGCTAAAAAGCCACAGTTAGTCCAAATTAGCCTGAGGCTAGTTCAGACTAACTTTAGACTTTTTCAGTTCAGACTAGAAAGTCCAAACTGAAAATATAGAGGTAGACAATAGCCTAAGAGCCTGATGCAAAATCCCTGGAAGCCAGTAGAAAGATTATTACTGACTTCAATGGACTATGAATCAGATTCCAAGGTATTACAATTAGAGACTGAAAGTGAAATGAAGCCCAAAAAGTTTCAGATGAAAAGGAGATTGTCTAAGGAAGTTATCAGTATGCAAAGCTGGAGTTATAATGGCTGTGTGTCTGTGTAGTTAAATATAGTTTTCACTGTTGCACTGTTTCACTGATATAGTTATCACTCTAACAGAAAATGGGTTAGTAACATACTGTATTTCCTATGGCAACACTTATAAATTCCAAAAGAATTATGTCTACAAATTGTGGCAATCTGTGAAGGAATGAAAGGGGGTAAAAAAGCCAGCTAGTCTGTCTTGCTTGCTCTTATACTGAAAATAGAGATGATATATTAGAGATGTGTGTTCTTCCTTTTATGTACTGAACACATAGAGCTGTCTTTTCTACATGGTGTGCTTATTATCTTTTTATTTATGGCAAGCTTTGGCCATTTTTTAAAGATGAATGCTTAAAAATGTTAGAGAGTGGGGTTGTTTTGGTTTTGCCTTTTTTTGCCAGTACTTTTTATTAGGAAATCCTTAGAAGTGCACTAAGCTTATGTGAGTCAGAATCTTTCCATTGATTTCAACAAGAGTAGGATGCAATCTATACAAGTTGCTCATACCCTATATAATATCACAGTAATCTGAAATACAAGAAATTTATGATGGTTTTAACATCTTCAGGAAGTAAGATCCACAGATGAGGGCTAGTTCTCAATAAAGCTGTGTTTCTGTGCCATAGTGTCAAAACTTGAGAGTCCCTGTTGTTCCAATCGAACTTCATGAGAGGTGATGAGCTCAGAGATGAGACATTGCCTCAGACATCCCGGGCAAGTCCCAGACAAGTCTTGAAACATAAGGGCTTAAACCCAGATATTTACTCTGTTCATTTTGGGATGGGAGATAGCAGGGAGAGGAAAACAGTGAAGTGTTGTGCTATTGACTATCTTTGTCACTGAATGAGTAGGACTGCAGCATTTTGAAGCAATTATAGCTTTTTGAATTTCATTGGTTTCACTCTTGGCGGTAGAAAATTTGGAGGTCATGAATGCAAGGATCACCATGGGAAAATCCAAATCTGACAAGATAAAGTTGCTGTGTCCTGTTCAGCTGAGGATGAAGGAGAATGTTTTCTGAAGCTTTAAGTTTGTCTGTATGGTGTATTCGAGGGAGCCAGCTGGAGTATAAATTCTAGTGCATACCAACTGGATGGATACTACTTGACCTTGTTGGCACACACTAAAAGATCCCTCATGCTTGCTGACACAGTATTATTTGAAATGGGACTACGTTAACGCACACTGTGGTACATTTAGTGCATGCCAGCAAAGTCCACACAGATAATAAGTACATGACATGCTGGTGAGTACATGAATTTACTTCCCAGCCAACGTACCATGTAGATAAGCCCTTCGGTGTATCAGTTTTTCAGCCTGAAAATTATACTATAATAGTTGTTTGTATCTTGTCATTCTGTGAAGCTGCTTCTGAGATCAGATGATCCAGTTGGAAAATGCATCATATCTGTTCAATGTGTGACCATAGATATGTAAGGAAGAAAACACCTCCTAAAACTCACTCTTTATTGATCAATATGCAAAAATATTTCCAGTGATTTTTGAAATTTTTTTGCATTTTGATGTGTAAACACTGACCACTTTCTCAATATTTTTTCAAACCATCTCCATCTCCTGAGAAAATTTCGGAAAACCTGCTGACAAACATTCTAGTTGTAAAAATTATACTTTTTTTTTTTTCCCGTAGTGTACCACCTAATGTCTTTCAGTTCTCTTTTGGAGTGGGAGCTTTGTTATTTGTCTGGCATAGCACACATAATATTCAGGACCATGTATACTGTGTCATTATATGAATATTAAATAAACAAGTTTTAATCTCATTAGTTGTTTAACTATTTTGTGTGGGCAACTGTATGTGTGAAATAGTGACTAATATTCTCTATCCTGTTATTGATCTCTCTGAAGTCCCATTTATTTCAAGGGGAGATGCTCATGTAAAAGAATTGCAAGATTAGTATAACCATGTTACTCAAATTTTTAAACATTATATTTTTAATCTTTGGAAAACTGAATGTGTCTGTTGTAATATTGGCGAAGAGGACAATGATGGCTCTGCAATTTCTTCCTTTTACAGAGACTTCTGGAAGCCCAGCTTTCCTCTCCAGGTGCTAGTTCTTTGCTTTTATTTCACATTAATTAATTTTATATATCACTATAAACAGCACTAAAGACTACAGTTTGAGAGCCACTGACTGTCTAAGAGTCTCAATAATATCTGTTTTGTTTATTAACCTTTTGTCATGAAGCCTTCAAATGAGACTTCCCCAAAATAATCTTTTGGGAACATTGACATGGTTGCTGCTAATATTTATTCAGTCAATAATCCCTAACAAGCTAGGTGTTACCAGTGTGTAATTTCTCATTTGTTAGTAAATCAGCATGATAAAATGTCTAGGACAGAGAAGCTCCAATGAATCAGTTATTAGCTAAAGTAAAGACTGGCCTAGAAGAAAACAACATAATAAACTACAGATCACATCACAGAGGGTATGTCCACACACAGCTGATAAATCAAAATAATACAGCTTATTTCGATTTAAAAGATTGCAGGTCCACACTACATTTCCTTATATTGAGATAAGGAGCTCCCTTGTCTCGCAATAAGAAAAGCCATTTTGATATAACAAAACCTAGTATTATATCAAAATAACAGTTAAATCAAAACAATTATTTCAAAATAATGCTGGCTGGACGTGTTATTTCGATTTAACTGTTATCTCAATTTAACGCTTTTGCCCTTCTCCTTCCCAGGGTGCTGTCCTTTTTCTATATATTGGGTGGGGGCATGGCCCTTCTAGGAGGCCATCTTGCCACACCTCCCACAGTGCCCCTCTCCTAAATTGAACTAGCAAGTCCTGTCCATGGACATGCTAGTTCAATTTGAATTTCTAGTGGAGACATGTTAAATTGATTGAACGATTTTTATAGCAGTTTTATTAAATCGATTTAACTGCCTAAGTGTGGGCATAGCCACTGAGAAACTGTAAACAACCTTATTCTTTTTTTCTTTTTTAAAAATAAGTTTGAACTAAGCAGTTAGTTCAAACTAGCTGCGTTTTTTAGTTTGAACTAAAAAGTTAGTTCAAATTAAAAAATGCAGCTAGTTTGAACTAAAAAGCTGTGGTTAGTTCAAACTAACCTGGAACTGCTTAGTTCAGACTAAGCAAGTCTGAAATAAGCTTTCAGATTTAGATATAGCCTTCCAGCCCTACTATTCTATCATTCTAAGATACAGGTAGTCCTCACTTAGTGACCGGGTTCCGTTCCTGAAACCTGGTTGATAAACGAATTGGTCACTAAACGAGGAGCAGCCCTTACCGGTATTTCAGGCATAATGTACTTTACTGGTAGTGGGTTTTTCAACCATCGGTAGATAGTTTTAATGTCACCTTTGCATCATTTATAACATTTTTAATATATATTTTAAATGTTTTAAGCTCTAATGTACTGAACTTAGTTTGCATAGTGTACTGTAAATATAGGTAATCTGAGAGAGTTGATGTGAGTTCTCGTACATTGCCATAATACCAACTCATCAGAGAGCCGGTCATAACTCTGAGGGGTCACTAAACGAGTAGGTCACTAAGTGAGGACTAGCTGTACTACATTAGATGGGCCATTGGTCTGACCCAGTAAGGCCATTCCTATGTTCAAAGATGCAACAGAGGGAGCTAAGCTTCAATTTCATTCAGTACCAGTATGGAGGAGACTGTTAAGCAGCAAAACTAAGAAAGCATGTGAGAAATGCCTTGCAGGAACACAGCAGCTATTTCTTACAGTTTACCATGAACTTTTATGCATATAATATAGTATGCGCAAAAAATTTAAGAGGACAATTGCAAATTCACATATTATTTACTCAACAGACTCGCTCTTTTGAAACGGTTACGGTTTCTCTTGTACATAAGTATCTCTATCATTTAAAAAATGTGTTTACATAGCACAATAAAGGCTCTATGCAGAGCAGTTACATAGATCCAAAACCACATAATGCTTTATATAAATCTAGTTTTGAGTCATTTGAGCACATTAGACAAGTAAATAATGTACATTTGCCTATTACCTTATATAAAACCAGCAATAACGGAACCATTTTGCTTATCCTTTAAAGCTTTCTCAAAAGAAGAAAACAGAGCCACTGGTATATTATCTCCTCCATGTGATTGTTTAACTCCCATTAATGGTAATGGGTTATTCATACAGTAAGGGCAGATAGTATTATCCTTTGTTTAGACTGTAGATTAATGACTTTCAAATTAAAGCTGCTTTTTACTTGTAGAGATTAGAAAACCTTTAAAACAATTCAACTTTTTTCTTTTAGCCCCTGTTGTAAGGTTATTTTTTATTCATTAGCTTTAGATATTAATTTCCATCTAGCAGGCAGTAGCTGTGACGTAGTTGATGGATCTCTAGATAGTGTGGAAAAGCTGTGTGAGTGCATGTGCGTGTGCGTGTGCATGCGCGTGTGTGTTACCCTCTGCTTTTGATGTGGCAGAGTTGATTGTTGCAGTCAGCTATTGGGTTGCAGATTAGAATATTTCAGATACTAAATATCTGCATCAAATGGTTCCTGAACCACCAAAAGGCAAAGAACTATGTGCAGAAATCTGAAAAACTAATGTAAAATAATTAAATAAGTATCATGTTTCACGAAGAGAAAAAAAACCTCAATATTTTGTAGATAATCTCCCATCTCTATTAAAATTCATTTAAGTATATAAAGATCTTCTGATGACTTCCCTAAGTGAACCCAGAATATTTGCACATGCAAGGTTTTTTGCAAATGCACAAAGTTTGTGAACAAAAACTGACATTTGCATGTCCAGCTTCTCCTTTTTGTAGTTTCATCTGCATGGGATTTTTGTCATTCATAAGTGGATACATGGATACAGTTTGAAAAGGCTGACTGAACTTTTAGCTTGTAATACAATACTAGGATGTAAAGAAATTTAACTACTATAAAGTACTATCCACAGTACTGTCTTTCAGGTTTCCTCATTTCTTGACTGGGTAAGGGCAGAAGAGAAAAGGCTTCTATTTGATGCCCCATAGGTAAAGTTATTCTGCACCCACACTTCCATGGAATTATGAAGCTGAGCCAAAACTCACTAAATTTAATGGAAAGATTCCTACTGACTTTAAGGTGCCACAGGACTCCTTGTTCATTCTACTGACTTCAGTGGCCTTTATAGTAGGCCTTATATTTCTTAAAGACCCGGTTTTAAACAAACATTTTTACCTTTATTATTGTTAGCTGTTACCCCATGTTGTTACCTCATTTGCCTAATACTGCAAAATATAGGTATGGGCAATGCGGCTAGAGAGTGTTACCTCATATCATGGGTTGTCCATCCAATGCAAGCCCTGAAAGAGTCAAAGCTGCACCTGTAGGAGTCAGGGAGCAGGGATTAATAAAATGAAGCTCAGCTGGATGGGACACAGGAGGGGGCCTATGTAAAGTCTAGGAGCTGAGGGCTACAGGGAAATAATCTGCAGTTACTCCCAGAGAGAAGAGATGCGTTTGGGGCTAGAGCAGGGATCTCAAATCACCATGAGGGGCACAAGTGAACTAGTACATTAGGCCAAGCGCTGCACCACTGAAACCTTTTCATACAACCATATTGCAAATATTGATAACAATAGTTTTGTTGTGGGCCACAGGAAATAATGTTAGGGGCTGCATGTGGCCTGTGGGCCGAGAGTTTGAGACCCTGGGACTAGAGAGACAAGTAGTCTGTTACTCCATGGGAGGAGGGAGTTTAGGATAGCAAATCTGCATGGAAGCCAGAAAGTTAGGAGAGGGCTCAGGGAAAGACATCAAAGATGAGGAGGTAACAGGCCTTTGTCGCCATTAAGAGGATCCCTGAACAAGAACATTGAGTAGAAGACAGGCCTGGGTTTTCCTGCCAGTCACTGTCTGGCACTATAGGAGTGTGGCTGGAAAGGGTGCCTGAGACCATCAGTGAAGAAAAGCTTTTATACCCTGGAAGGGGAAAACATGTATATTGAACTGGCCAGAGGGCTAAGTCACGAAGCGGCAGCAGTAACAACTCCTGGTGTGAGACAGGTTGCAGGGTGAGAAAGGAGGATGGTGGAATGATTATGAGAGGAGAGTGCAGCATTTGAAAGGAGCCAATCCCAAGAGTGGCCAGCAGGTGCCCCTAATAGTAAGCGTGCCCTGTAACACCTCACCCACAGCAGTCTGTCATAGCATATTCAATTCTACAATCAGAAAATTAATAGTGAACTATGTACACAGTTGGAAGCATATCTTTTTCAACAAAATAAAACAAACCCTATTATGCCTCTTTCTCTCTTACCAATTCCCTTATTTCCCTCCTCCCCAAAATAGCTTACCATCAGCATACTGTTTTAGCAACATAGCTAGAGAAATGTGAGTTGGGATCTTAAGGGAATTCTTATTCTCAAGTGAATGTAAATGTATTCATCAATCCAAAGAAATGCATAGTGTGCTATATATACAATACATTAATAAATAGCCATGCATTAAAAAATAATGAGGTTTTCTACAAAACATCCTGTTGTGTGTAGGGTCATAAAAAAAGATACTAAAAGAAGGGGGGAAACATTGTGTAAAATCTGATTAAAATACAGTAACCCCGTCATATACGTAAGAAACAATAAATATTTCATTGGGTAACTGCAAACAAAAGAACAAGTGCAGTAAAATGTAATTAAAAATGTAAGTCCAGGGAGTGATTTATTTCAGTACAGCGATATTAATATTACAAATGGCATGTAAATAAATATAAAGATTCTGACATAGTAACAATAGGAACTGGTTACTCATTTTTTATAATGAGCTTGAGTCTCTTTTTTTGTGACTTTCATTTTAAATATTTCAAATGATTTATGAATAATGATGTTCTTAGGCCTTCTACAGAGCTAACAAAGCTTCGTGTTTCCATATTCCTCTGGGTATTATTTACATGTTTGATGCTGTTTTTGTGCTAGGTCAATACTTGTTAGAATAACATGGAACATCTTGTTTGGTGCCACATTGGTCCCAAGATATTAGAGAGTCAAACTGAGTGAGATAATATTTTTATTGGCCCAACTTCTGTTTCTGATAGAGAAAACCTACCCAGAGCTCTTCTTCAGGTCCAGGAAATGTACTGATTTTCATGGCTAAATAGAAGGTAGATATGATTGTTTAGCACAAGTTAACACATTTCCAGGCTGTGGCTGCCCGCCACCCTTCCAGTCCTGACACACAGCTGGGAGCCAAGCTGCAGCCACCTGCCTCCCCTCTGGACTTTGGGCCTGTTAGTTGTGTATACTTTGAAAGTTTTCAGAGCTACATTTTTTGGGTTTAAATGGAGGCAAACTTCTGAATGAATGGAAATGTATCTGTGAACTCACACTTGAAAGTGTATTTAGGCTTGGACAAGTGTGCCTAAGTAGGGCTGCAGAGCCAAACCTTATTTTTTGAAAGCATACCAAAATTTCCAGGTTCTAACATTCTATAATATCTGCTATTCAATGTTGATTAAAATCTGCCTGTTTAAAATCCCATAAAGTTTTTTAAAAAAACTAATTGTAATTAAAACAAAATAAATTTAATTAATTAAATTTTAATTATTTAACTATAGTTGTAATTTAAATTTAATTAATTAATTTTATTTAATCTTAACTAAGTAGACTGGTGGCCCTTCAGGGTTTTAAAAACTGTATTTGTGGCCCTTGAGCCAAAAAGATTGGGAACCAAGGAGTTAGTGGGTTAATCTTTTGGTTTGACATTTAAAGGTAATGGGCTCTGTTGTAATGTTTAAGACACAGCCCAAGATAGAAGGTATGCTTTGTGGTCTAGCAGTTAAAGTACAATAATTAAACTTCCTCTGACTAGGAGTTACATTGAAAGAGCTGACTATTAAATTATTTCCTAAAACTATCTATGGGCTCTTATTAGGCAACACAGTCACAGAAGGTGTTGAATGGCACAGTCTCTTCATTCAGCAGCAGTAAGGCTGCCCGGGTCCCATTTGGGGAAATATGGAGCTGCTGATCCAGGGGGTGGAGAAAGGTCACAGAAAATAAATGCTTATTTGCTTTTATTTAGACTTCACATTTGTACTGCTGGTGGGAGGGGAGAAGGAGATATCCAGTTATACACAGTAAGAATCCTTAACAGAAAATCAAAATACATCAGTGAAGTCCAGTATGTAGCCAATTTAACAATGCAAATCTTCACCATCTTCAATAAATCTCCACCTTTTCTATACTGATTTATTTTCAAATATCCAGCAACAACAACAACCAAATGAACAGTACATAATGCCTTGAAGGGAATCAAATATGAGGAGATCAAAACTGGCTGAGGGGGAAAAAAGACCTGATGATACCGTTTTCATTAGAAAATGCACTTTCATAAGTATAACATTTGGTAAGAATCTGTCAAATCTTAGGAAAATTTTGACAGGAAACTGACTCCATTTGTTTCAATAATTCTCATTTAATTTTGGAAAGCTTTCCTTTTGACTTTATCATTTAATTTAATTTAGACTTTAATAAAATGTTTTGATCTTAGTGAAATGGAATAACTCAACATTTTAGAAACAAAATGTTTTTGAGATTTCCAATTTTTTCAGAATTCTCATTCCATAAGAAATTTAAAGATTTTGACTTTTTGTTCTGATTCAGAACAAAACCAAACTCTGAAATGTCAGAATTGTCTGCAGTCTGAAAATTGCATTTTCTTGCCAGCTACATATAAGGGTTTGCAACTGTGTGCTAAAGTTATACTTGATGAGTTCTTGGGATGGAGAAGGTATTGATAAAGTAGAAGAACAGCTTTGCTGTCTCTTCTGGGGAAGTGATACACTTTTCTTTTAATTATAAAGAAAAATACATGACAAGGTGATTAAAGTGATTCCCATCTGTTCGAGTCTTCTGCATTTGGTGGCCAATTATGTTCTTTTGCAAATGCACTTTAACATTTTTTCAACATATAATCTAGCAGAATGAAAAGAAATAATAGTTTTCACATTTCATTTGACCATCTCAAAGCACTCTACAATCAATACTTAGTTAAATCTCATGCAGGGTAGGGAATACTTATTTATTTATTTCATATGTGAGAATAGTAGGTAACAAGTTATGACTTTCTTAAAAACATAGAGGAAGTCTCCTATTGAGTGAAGTAGGATCCTGTCATGGGATGCACATCTGCACATCATGAGTTATGATCTATATGATTTTTCTGTTCATTTGTGCACTGTGATAGTGTGTTTTTATGTCAACTTATAGGGGTAGGAGACAGACAGAACTCTCTCCCAGCAACACGTAAACAGGCAGATCTGTGAGCAAACAAGTACCTAGAGAAGGAAACAAAGATATGCTAATTGAGGTGGCTCAGACCTAACAAAGAGATCACTTCTGCCCAGAAGGGGAGAGGTAAGGGGGAGTGAAAACAAAGAGAGACACTTGGGAGGATTTGGGGGGTTTTGCCTAGGAATCTCCATCTTAAAACAACTCTAAGCAAGATCTTGGCCCTGCCTGACCTTAGGCAAAGGCTGGCTGTGCACACATCTGACAGCCAAACACCTTGCTCATAAACTTGGACTATGAGGTCAGTTTAACTAGAGATATATTAGGTTAGTATGCATCTTTTACCTTATATTTCCTTGTGGTCACTCTTGACTCATTTATATTGTGATTCTGCCTTGATTGGCCATATTCTCATTTAGAATTATAATCTGATCAATAAACTAGTTGTTGTTTCCTCTAAAACTGTGTGGTCTTTAGAGGGTGTGAGTGAGGAAGGTCGGGCACGATCCATTTCTTTGTTAAATGGACGGACTTGAATGTATGATGATTGGGAGTGGGTCCCAATCTCTCTGTAAACAGTGGCTCCTATGGTGGTATCTGGAGTCAGGGGTGCTTGCTTGGGAACTGTCCCTTGAGTAGACAGAGGGCACATACCCACTGCTTGGGACCAATTGCACATAGGAGACTACAAACAGGGAAGTTTGAGAGGGAAGGAGTAGGTGAAGCCCTGAGAAGGAGAAGGAGGCAAAGGTGATCCCCTTGCTGAAGAAGCAAGGGAGACAGTGAACCTTGGGGTGAGGGAACTGCTAACTGTGTGTTTGTGTCTTTCCTACAGGTGATTTCTGTTGTCAGTTAATGTGTGACTCAGGATTGTGATTGCTTGTCTGTTTGGGGGCTGTTTGTACCATTGTTCCCTGCTCACCTTTGATCAGCTTCAACCAGGCTTGTGATCACCTGTCCCTTGTGTGCTTCAAGAGGGGCAAGTCCTGACCTAGGCAGAGAAGACCTTACAAGCCAGTGGCTGAGTGACCAGGAGGAGCTTGCAAACAGGGGACTGCAAATGGGGGAGTTTGAGAGGGAGTTGATGAAGCCACAATGGTGAACAGGAGCCACACTGCTTGTGCCAGCACCCCTTCTGTCTCCTCCACCAGCTCCTTTATCCAGACAGACATCCTGACCATGGATATCTCCACCCAGATCCTGGTGTGGGCTTGCAGGGACTGTGGCCTGCATTTCCCTGTCACAGACAATCAGGCTGGAGAGACCATTCAGTGTGACAGATGTCTTCTGGTGGAATATCTCAGGAGGCAGGTGGGAGAGTTACAGGAGGAGGTGTCGAGGCTCAGGAGTATCCATGCCCTGGAGAAGTTCCTCAATAGCATCCATGAGGAGACATGAAAGGTGAGGATACTATCCAGGTGCCGAAGACTGGGATCACACCATCGGAGAAGGAGGCAATGTCTCTGGCACAGGTAGCACACTGGCAGTTGGTTACTTCTGGCAGCTGACAGTGCTCCACCCTGCTTCCATCCCTCCTTCCATTGTGGTGAAGAACTGTTACACAGCACTAGAGATAAGGGATGAGATGGAAGAAGAGAAGCCATGTACCCCCAAGGCTGGGAGGATCACATCCACCACAGCCAGGAGGAAACGTAGGGTTGTGGTGGTTAGGGACTCCCTTCTGAGGGGGACGGAAGCACCCATCTGTCACCCTGGCAAGGCCTCTTGGGGGGTATGCTGCCTGCCAGGGGCCCATATCCGAGACGTTATGGAGGGATTGTCAAGAATCATTTGCCCTTCTGACTACTACCTCATGCTACTCATCCATGTGCCAATGATACTGTAAGAGGTGATCCTCAGCAGAGTAAAGGTCATTACAGGGTTCTGGGAACACGGGTGAAGGAGTTTGGAGCACAGGTGGTGTTCTTCTTGATCCTCCCAGTCAAGGGTAGGGTCCTGAGCAGAGACAGATGCATCCTGGAGGTGAATGTCTGGCTGCAAAGATGGTGCCGTCAGGAGGGCTTTGGCTTCCTTGACCATGGAGTGCTGTTTCAGAAAGAAAGACTGCTAGGGAGAGATGGACTCCACCTGTCAAGGAACAGGAAGAGCATATGTGGATGTCAACTGGCTAACTTAGCGAGGGGGGCTTTAAACTAGGTTTGAAGGGGGAAGATGACCAAAGCCCACAGGTAAGTCACAATGAGGGACACCTGGAGGAAGGGTGTAGGGATGTAACAGTGGGGACAAAAAAGAGAGTAATTGGAACTGGGGAGGCAGGAGAATCAAATCTTTGTCTTAAGTGTCCTAATGAAAGCCTAATACCTGAGGTGAGTGGGAAAGAACAACATCGGGAGAAAATGCAAGGAGGAAAATGCAACAGGAGAGATAATCAACAGAGGAAAGTAGGGTAATTGGCTCAGTATTTTAGGTGCCTGTACACAAATGTGAGGAGCCTGAGATACAAGCAGGAAGAATTGGTAGTATTGGCACAGACAGGGAACAGTGATGTAATTGGCTTAACAGAGACATGGTGAGATAGCTTGCATAACCAGAGCACTGCCATAGATGGGTATAAATTGTTCAGGAGGACAAGCAGGGAAGAAGAAGTGGAGGAGTAACGCTATATGTAAAAGAGCTGTATGACTGCTTGCAGCTCCACTATGAAAGTGGAAGCACGCCAGCTGAAGGCTGTGGGTTAAGCTTAGAGGGGAGTGCAACAAGGGGGATGTTGTGGTGGGTGTCTGTTACAGACCGCCAGACCAGAAAGAGGAGGTGGATGAGACATTTTATGGACAACTAGCAGAAGTTCTAGCCCTGGTTCTCATTGGGGATTTCAGTTATCCTGACATCTGCTGGGAGGGCAATATAGCAGTCCACAGGCAATCTGGGAAGTTTTTGCAGATTGTTGAAAACAGCTTCCTGGTACAAATGAGGGAGGAACCAACTAGGGGCCTTGTACCTCTTGACCTGCTGCTCACAAACAGAGAAGAATTGATAAGGGAAATGAGAGTGAATGGCAACCTGGGCAGCAGTGACCATGAGATGATAGAGTTCAGAATCCTGGTCAAAGGAAGAAAGGAAAGAAGCAAAACAGATTCTGGACTTCAGAAAAGCAGATTTTGGCTCCCTCAGGGAACTGATGGGCAGAATTCCCTGGGAGGCTGATCTGAAGGGGAAAGGCATCCAAGAAAGCTGGCTATATTTTAAAGAAACCCTGCTGAGAGCACAGGAAAATACCATACCAATGTCCAGAAAGAAAAGAAAGTGTGGACAGTGCCCAGCATGGCTTCGCAGAGAACTCTGCAGTGAGCTGAAACATAAAAAGGAAGCTTACAAGAAGTGAAAGCTTGGGCAGATGAGTAGGGAGGCATATAAAGACATTGCTCGGGACTGCAGGGTTAAAATCAGAAAGGCCAAAGGGCAATTTGAGTTGAAACTAGCGAAGGATGTGAAGGATAAGAGGAAGGGGTTCTACAAGTATGTCAGCAACAAGAGAAGGATCAGGGATGGTGTAGATCCCTTAGTGCTGGAGGATGCAGAAAAGGCTGAAGTACTAAATGCTTTTTTTACTTCAGTCTTCACAGGCAGGGTCAGCTCCCAAGCTATGCTACTACACTGGGTAATGCAGAATGGAGAGAAGGAGAGCAACTCATGGTGATGAAAGGTCAAGTTAGGGACTGTGTAAAGAAGTTAGATGTGCACAAGTCTATGGGGATGGATGAACTTCATCCGAGGGTGCTGAGGGAGTTGACTGAAGTGATTGCAGAGCCACTGGCCTTTATCTTTGAAAACTTGTGGTGAATAGGGGAGGTCCCAGAAGATTGGAAACAGGCAAATATAGTACCTATCTTCAAGAAAGGGAAAAAGGAGGATCTGGGGAACTACAGACTGGTCAGCCTCTTCTCAATCCCTGGAAAAATCATGGAGCAGATCCTCAAAGAATCCATCCTGAAACACTTGGAGGAAAATAGAGTGATCAAGAGCAGTCAGCATGAATTCACCAAGCGCAAATCATGCCTGACCAAACTGATTGCCTTCTATGGTGAGATGACTGGATTTGTGGATGCAGGAATAGCTGTTGATGTGATATACCTCGACTTTAGAAGGCTTTTGATATGGTTTCCCACAGCATTCTTGTTGGTAAGTTAAGGAAGCATGAGTTGGATGAGTGGACTGTAAGGTGGATAAAAAACTGGCTAGATCAATGGGCTCAGAAGGTAGGAATCAATGGCTCAATGTCTAGTTGTCAGTCAGTAATGAGTGTAGTGCCCAGGGGTTGGTCATGGGGCCAGTTCTGTTCAACATCTTCATTAACAATCTTGATGATGGGACAGATTGCACGCTCAGTAGGTTCATGGATGAGACCAAGCTGGGGGGAATGGTAGACATGCTGGAGGGCAAGGCAGGATTCAGGGAGACTCAGACAAATCGGAGCAGTGGGCCAAAGAAATCTCATGAGGTTCAACAAGAACAAGTGCAAAGTCATGCACTTAAGATGGAAAAAACCCATGCACTACTACAGGCTGGGGACTGATCAGCTAAGCAGCAGCACTGTAGAAAAGAACCTCAGGGTTATGGTGGATGGGAAGCTGGATATGATTCAACAGTGTGCTCTTGTAGGCAAAAAGGCTAACAGCATATTGGGCTGTATCAGTAGGAGCATTGCCAGCAGATCTAGGGATGTGATTATTCCCCTCTGTTTGGCACTGGTGAGGCCACATCTGGAGTACTGTGTCCAGTTTTGGGCTCCCCATTACAAAAAGGATATGGACAAATTAGAAAGAGTCCAGCAGAGGGCAACGAAAATGATTAGCAGGCTGGGGCACATGACTTATGAGGAAAGACTGAAGGAACTAGGCTTATTTAGCCTGCCAAAGAGAAGACTGGGAGGGGGAGGGATTTGATAGCAACCTTCAACTATTTGAAGGGGTGCTCCAAGGAGGAGAGAGCTAGGCTGTTCTCAGTAGTAACAGAGGACAGAACAAGAAGCAATGGTTTCAAGTTACAGCTGGGGAGGTCAAGGCTGGGTATTAGGAAAAACTTTCTCACTAGGAGAATAGTGAAGCATTGGAATGGGTTACCTAGGGAGGTGGTGGAATCTCCATCTTTGGAGATGTTTAAGATCTGATTAGACAATACCCCGGCTGGGATGATTTAGTTGGAGTGGCCCTGCTTTTAGAAGGGCGTTGGACTAGAGGACCTCATGAAGTCTCTTCCAACCCTATGATTTCTATGAGCGGCTGGAGTGGACTGACTCAAGAGTGAGTGTTCACCTAGCAAAATGGGACAAATCAGGGTTCAGGAGTGGGAATTGGGAGGTCACAGCAGCACAGCGGACTGGATCTGGGGAGCAGCCCATCACAGATCCATATCTCCTGACTCCCAATTCTAGGCTTCCAACCACAAACCCATCTCTCCTCTTTCCTTTTACAATAGCATATATCATTTAATTTTCTGCTTTGACTTAGTTTCTGATGTCATCCAGGAATGGCTATATGTGCCAGTCATTTGTTGCTGTTTCCCTTCAGCAGCAGAGGAGGTAGAGCCATCTATCACAGCATGAGTCTCTTGACTGTTATCAGGAAAAACTTTGCCATGCCCAACAAAGTATTTGGCCCTTACACTGCAATAGAAATTTCTAGTGGAGCCTTCTTCTCCTCTATAGATCCTGCTCAAAACATGCTCATTTCCATGAGATTTCAAGATGTCACATGAGCAGGTCATACTGTAGGATGAGGTCTTTTGTCAGCAATATACTGCATATATCAGTGGGAGAGGAGAATGGGACTTCAGACTCTACAAATGATTAAAATTACCAGGGGACATTTAATCCCCCCCATACCCCCTGAAGAATCACAAATAATCTCCTTGATCGAAAGCTCCCAGAGTTATGCATTTCAGAAGCAAATTCTTACTACAGTGAGCTTTCCTGGGCTATGTTTACACACACACACTCGCTCACACACACACAAAAAGAGAGAGAGCAAGAGAATAAAACAAAGGAGAAAAAACTCAAAATCCCAATGAAAACATTAATAGTAATTAATGTAGGATTTGGTTGTCTTTGAGACTGAGGTAGGAGCAAGAGTGTGTGTAGTTTCCTATAACACTTTCCCAATAATGCATTTAGGGCTTCATTGTTCAACACAAACTGATGAGCATTTATTAATGTGAACAACTTCATGGAAGTCAATGGGGTTGCCAACATAACTGGGAGTTACACAATTTATGCTTAAAGCTTTTGCTAAATCTACTATTTTCCCAGTTTTTGCACTGCCATTAATACTATCATTCTTACTTCTTTGATGCAAATTCATCCTTCAACAGCAGTTAACAAGCAGTCACTTCATAAGGGCACAATCCAGCACTGACTGAAATCAGTGCAAAGTCTCTGGTTGGGTGCAATATCCTGCAAATATTCACACATGTACAGTCACTGGAGAATCCACTTTCTTCTGCTTCTGTTTCATATATGTTTTTAACATTGTAGTATCTGGACATCTTCTAGTGGTGCATAAATAACATCACTAATATCTGTCGCATGCAGCTTGTGAATGGGATTTTCTCCCATGAAAGGTCTTGCAATAAATATATTTGGTAGTCTTTAAAAGTGCCACAGGACTGTCTGTTTTGTATGTACAATGTAATGTTTGTTTTGATAGAGTTTTTTACTGATTTCCCTGATGAGATTTTTCATATATATCTGTTGCTGCATGTTTCTATTATATAAGAAAATGTGAGGTCAAAGGAATGCATCTTCCTCCGAAAGCAGAAAGCAGTAAGGTTTAGGAGAGATCTTTGTTTTTGCAGAGTTTTGAAAGGCAGTCCAGCACTGAAGAACAAAGTTTTGTGTGCTACCCAAACAAGCTTCACTCTTGTGATATAAAGTTCTGTTTTGTCAGAGGAGCAAACTTGTCTTTATCTCAGAAAAGTAGGAGATTTTTCAGTTATCGTGGCCCAAGCCACTGGATGCCTTAAAGATAAGGACTGAACCTTTTTTACTGTTTTATGCCAGAAGGGATTTCTCAGTGCACTTGGTAGGGTGCTCTTTTTATATAATTTGTGTTGTTAATTATTATTTACAATGTTACTATTGTGCCACCCAGGGACCCCAGTTGGAATCAGGGTCCCATTGTGCTACTTGTACAAATTTTAGGCCACTACCCTGCAAACACTTCACGTTGAGTAATATGCATGTGATCAATCCCAGTACACTCTATTTGACTGCTCATGTGTTTAAAGGACCCAAGTCATAGATCTAAAGGGGTTCCTTCCATTGATTTAAATGAGTATTGGATTGGGCCCAAAGTTACTCAATGGCCAAAGTGTTTGAAGTGCTGGACATAGCCCTATATAAAATGGGTAGCTGAAAGAGGTCCCCTAAGAAGACCAGCAACATATAAAAAGGAGAAGAAGCCAATCAAATATATACAATGTATATTTTATTTAAATTGTTCATTTAAAAAATATTGTGTAATTACATAAAAATAACTAAGTGCTTATTTCCAATACACCTCAGCCTAGCCATTTAGAATGAGCTGATTTCTTCCACATGAAAAAACAAAAAGTCAGTACCAGGAAAACTTTGAATAAATTACGTGGTATTCTGGTCGGGGGAATATTTTTCCAGGGCAGAAAATGGAGTTAGGCACCAAGCTTCCACATTCATACCCTTTTGTGTTTATGATAGCCCCCCCCCCTTAATACAGTTGTAGGTTCAGATTCTGCAAGTTGCATAGTTGTGTGTGGTTGTAGAATTAGGTCTAAAAAAGTATTAATATATCATCATAGAAAGAGTCTTGCATTCTGTTAGGAAGTTTCACTGCTCTTGACTTTATTTGTTTGATTTAAGTTCAAGGTGTCAGTCCTTATCTTCAAGGTGTCCAGTGGCTGAGGCCACGATAACTGAAAAATCACAAACAGTTCTGGGAAGAAGACAATTTTCCTCCTCTGGCAAACCTTATTATTTTGATAATCTACAGTACATATTATATTATTTAATTATATCCAGGGGCTGATTTTGATTTATACCAATAGGCCTTTGTGTCATTACTGCTCTGATAATGTAGAGGTAATTTACACCAATTTCAAAATACATGTGAGTGGCCTTACTATAAATGGCAGTCAGGCACGCAGTGTTTTACACCTGCCTATGAGAATATTACATCCTTAAGTCTTTTTTTTTCCTTCAGTTTAATAGCCATGGATATTGTATGTTAATTGTACTTCATATCATCACGTGACTCCAGCTACTTACCATTTGACCCATTTTATACCATGGCCATACTCCACTCAGTGGATTGATTGGTTGATTTTACCATGGAGGTAGTACAGAAAGAAATGGTTATGTAGACTAATATTTCACATTATATAACATAACTAGAATCTCTCCAGAGCAGAAATGCAAAGTCTAAAGTGCTGTAATGTAAAACAGAGTTATTGATATTATATTTCAGGGGCTGCTCTTTGAAAATAGAGAAGTAAAGGTCAGTCAGCATATTTACGTTTAATAGATATGAGGGGAAAACACTCTACTAAAAAAAGATTACTTCTAATTACATTTCAGACATTGACTGACTGACTGGGAATGTGTGTTTTGATTTGGTATATGGTATGTTTATACATTTAATATTTTTTCCCACTCATTTTGTGCTATGACTGTTGGTTTTACAGCATCGTATGTATCAAAATCCAATACTTGCTGCTGACCTATCTTTTAAGAAATGCTGTGTAGTTTTATATATTTAAAAACAATCACACTTACAAGGTTGTCTAAATTAATGTGGTAGTGGGAAACAGATATTTCTCACTTGAAGAACAGCAGAATTAGAAAGAGGAACCAAACACTCTGGATCTTTGATATGGCATACATTGCACAGACAGGTTCTGATCTTGCTTGAAACACATATGGACAGGCATAACTTCACTTTGATGAGTAGTCTCATTGGTGTGTTCACACAGCAGTCTTATTTCAAAACAACAGAGGTTGTTTCGAAATAAGAAAGGCCATGTTCACACGATGCACTGTTGTTTTGAAACAATGGGTTCTGTTGTTTTGAAACAACAGCATTGTTTCGAAACAACTTAAACCCCATGTGGGGATGAAACAATGTTGTTTTGAAACAATTGTTTTGAAACAATGCCGTCTGAACATGTTCCGAAACAATGGTGACTCATTTTGAAATAACTGTTGTCTGAACTTGCTATTTTGCTTTGAGCTTTTTTCCTTAATTCAAATTAACAAACTGTTAATTCAAATTAACTTATTTCGAAGTAAGGTGTTATTTCAATACAACTTGTATCAAAATAACCCCCTATGTGTGAACATAGCCAATGGCAGAGGTTGTTTCAAAATAAGAAACAGAGGTTGTTTCAAAATAAGAAATACCCTGTTCACACGACGCACGGTTGTTTAGAAACAACGGCACCCATTGTTTCAAAACAACAGCGTTGTTTCAAAACAACTTAAACCCCATGGCTATGTCTACACAGTACTTTTATTTTGAAATAAGCGTTATTTCGAAATAAAAGAAATTAGGTCTAGATGACGTTCGCTTATTTCGAAAGGACGGGAACCGTCCTTTCGAAATAAGGAGCGCTGTTTTGAAACGGGTTAAACCCCAATAATTTTGAAACAGCCATTATTTTGAAACGGTCATTTCGAAATAACGGGAATTAGACGTGTTATTTCGAAACAGCCGTTGTTTCGAAATAACGTGGCTCTAACCTTCTTCCCAGGGTGCATAGCACCCACAGGAAGGAGGAAGTGCCCAGCCCTGGCAGCGTGCTGATACTCCCTCAGAGGCATGTCAGCACGTGGGGCAGGAGCTGCGGAGGGCAGACGGCGCGGTCCTGTATGGACCAATGAGGAGATCCACCGACTCCTCGCCATCTGGAGCAGGCCTGAGATCCTGTCAAGGTTCCAGGCCAGCCATAGGAACCGGGCAGTTTATGACGCCATAGCGGCAGAGCTGTCAGCCCAGGGCCAGGAGCGCAGCACTGAGCAGGTGCGCTCCAAAATAAAGGCTCTGCAGCAGGACCACGCGCGCGAGCTCCAGGGAGAAGGTAGCACAGCCACCTGCCCCTTCTTCTTGGAGCTGCATGCATTCCTGGGGCGTGAGCCCAGCAGCCTGCCTGCCCAGACAGTGGACACCGGGCCCGCCCCCAGCACCTCCTCAGGTACCGAGGAACCACCCAGCAACCCTGAGGCATCCCTGGATGTCGGGGGTCCTGAAGACCAGCCACCACCACCACCACCAGAGGCGGAGGAAGGGACCCCAGAAACGATCCCCCCTGGCCAGGGTGGGGCCAGTGAGGAGGAGGGGGAGCAGGAGCCGGCAGCGGTGACAACCCCAGGGGACTCGGAGGAGATGGAGGAGGGGACGTCCATGCAGACATCCGGAGCCCCTGTCGGTGAGTCGCCATGCCCCACAGGAGGGTGCAGGGCCAGGCCCACCCATGGCACGGGCAGTGATGGGGTCCGGCACGGGGATGGGCAGGGCACCGGGCTAGGGCGGGGGGTCAGAGGGCTCCCCTGGACACAGGTCCCCGGGGGACGTGTCGCACCCGGGTGATGGGCCCCTGCGTGCCTGAGTTAGGTGAACACAGGTGGGTGTGACAGATGCAGCTGCACCTTGGGCAGGGCGCACAGCCTGCAGAGCAGACCACTGGGATGTGGCCCCGGGAGATGCCGCAGACCAACCCATCCAGGTGGGTCCAGTGCACATGTGGGCCCCAGGAGGCCCTGTGTCCCCCTGGGGCAATGTCCCACAGGACCCCAGCTTAGCTTCCTGATGACAGTGCGGGCGGAGCTGTGTGCTGTACACAAGCTGCACACAGGCACGGCCAGCAGGCAGCAGCCTCTAACCCTGTGTAATGCTTCCTCCCCGCAGCTCGTGCCACTGGTAGCCAGCGGGCACGGAGCCCAACCAGCCCAACCCTGGGCCATGAAGGAGGCAAAGGAGGCGTGGACCCCGCACACGCAGCGAGATCCTCGCCAGCCTAGAGGACCTGGGGGAGTGAGCCGAGGCATCCGCCCAGGCCTGGCTGCAGGAGCAGGCCGGCTGGCAGGACGCGGCCCTACAATTCCTGCACCAGGGAGCCACCACCGACGACCGGCTGGTGGCTGCCTTTGAGAGACAGGCCGTGGCCATGGAGTGGCAGGCCATGGCCATGGAGAGGCTGGGGACGGCAGTGGACAACGCAGCCACCAGTCTGCACCGTATTGCTGACAGCATGGGGCCACCAGCGCCTGGTGGAGCACCACCCCAGCGTGGTGCTCCACCCTGACCCCAGACCCGGGGTGGGCCTGGGCAGGGCCATGCCACACCCGCCTCCCCGTGACCCCCATCTGCCAGTTGCAGCCCCGAGCCCCACTGACCCCCGCCCCTCTGTTCGTTATAAATAAAAATGTTAACATGTACCATTGGTGTGTGTGGTGTATTTTATTGGTGGTGCTGCAACAGTGTGGGTGGATGGGTGAGGGCTGTCTGTGCTAGAAGGGGGATGAGGGTGGTGTGTGGTGGGGCAGGCCTGGCCTTCAGGGGTCCTCCGCAGCTGCAAAGCTGTCCGTCAGTGCCTCGCGGATGGCGAGGGCCCTCGTGGAGGCCCGCTCCCGTGGGGGCACGGGTGCAGGCTGCTCATACCGGCACCTGATGAGCTTGGCCTCGGCCTCCCAGGTAGCTGCGAGGGGCTCACCCCGCATTTCACAGAAGTTATGCAGGGCCAGGCAGGCACCGATGACCTGGGTCACTGTCTCCTCTCAAAGGTGGAGGCGGGTCAGGAGGTACCTCCAGCGGGCCTTCAGCCGTCCAAAGGCCCACTCAATAACTTGGCGGCAGCAGTTCAGCCGCTGGTTAAACAGCTGGCGGCAAGGGTTGAGGGGCCCTGTGTAGGGGCGCATCAGCCACGGGCGGAGGGGATAGGCCGCATCTGCCACGAGGAGGACAGGCACCTCTACCCCCCCAACATAGATGTTCTGCGGGGGGAAGAAGGTGCCCGTCTCCATGCCCCGGTAGAGGGACGAGTTCCTGAGGATGCAGCCATCATGTGCCCTCCCTGGCCAACCCACATTGCAGTTTTGGAAGTTCCCCCGGTGGTCCATGAGGGCCTGCACAGCAATTGAGTGGTAGCCCTTCCTGTTCCGGTACTCTGCCGCTCGGTGGTCCAGGGCCCTCACGGGGATGTGGGTGGCATCCAGGATCCCCATGCAGTTCAGGAATCCCAGCGCTGCCATACCGTCCACGGTGGCCTGCAGCTCCCCCTGCGTGACAAGGCACTGCAGCAGCCCTCTGTTAATGGCCCTGGTGACTTGGCCGAGGATGACCCCGACGGTGGCCCTGCCAACCCCGAACAGGTGGGCCATGGACCTGTAGGACTCCAGGGTGGCCATCTTCCATATGGCTATGGCCACCCTTTTGTCCACAGGGATGGCCAGACGCATGGCAGTGTCCCTGCGATGCAGCAGTGGGGTCAGTTCAGATACCAGCTGCTCGAAGCTGGCCCTGGCCATCCTGAAGTTGCGCCGCCACTGGTTGTCATCCCAGGTTTGGAGCATGACCCGCTCCCACCAATCAGTGCTCATCTCCTGGGCCCAGACTCGGCAAGGCACTGACAGGGGCAGGGGCACTAGGGCGGCCCTGAGGCCCAGGGTGCTGGCAACCTGGGGCACACCCTGGTCAGCATCGGGGTCTCTGAACAGTGTGTCCCCCAACAGGAGCACGCTGTGCAGACGTGCAGTGTGCCTAGTGGTCAGCCGTCAAAGACTAGGCAGCCGGGCACCGTCCATGAGTTGCTTGCAGAGTCCTGCTAGTCAGAATGGATGGGGAAGTGAGGTCGGGGCCAGCCTTTTATAGGATTGGCTAGCAAAATGGCCACCGGCATGGCCTAGGGAAGCAGCCATGTTGCCACACCTCCCATGGTGCCCTGCCCTTGAAGTGAAATAGCAAGTCCACTGTGTGGACTTGCTATTTCGTTTCCAGCTTTCCCCCTTATTTCGCCTGGTTCTGTTGTTATTTCGCTTCCGGTTATTTCGACATAACGTTCTTATTTCGACATAAGCTATTTCAAAATAAGCTATTTCAAAATAACGGGCTGTGTGTAGACATAGCCCATGTGGGGACAAAACAGTGTTGTTTCAAAACGATTGTTTCGCAACAATGCCGTCCGAACATGGTGTTTTGAAACAACAGTGACTTGTTTCAAAATAACTGTTGCCTGAAACTGCTATTTCGCTTTGAGCTTTTTTCCTTAATTCGAATTAACAAACTGTTAATTCGAATTACGTTATTTTGAAATAAGGCATTATTTCGATACAAGTTGTTTCGACACAACTTGTAACGAAATAATGCCTGTGTGTGAACACAGCCATTGAGTTCAAAAGGATTATTCACAAGCATTAAGTATTTACGAAACACCTACAGGTATTTTCAAAATCAGAGCTATTGAGGTGAGTGGTGGAAATCAAACTCTTTCAGAAAAAAATGGGGATTTTTTATGGAGCTGTTGAAAAAGGTCACATCTGATGACAAAGAGGAAATTCAGGCATGAGTATGATATGGTTTAAAGGTGACAGAATCAAAGATAAGATAAATATGAGGGATAGAAATGCTAACAAACTATAAATCCTCATTCTGAGAGAAATTATTAATAAAATCAGGTAGCTACCTTTTGAATTCTGTAGATGCAATTAAACTTCACTGTTTCTCTCTGTAGTTGCTGGATCCCAAGTCCTTCTGAATCTGATGCTTTCATACACAATATTTTATAATGACAGTTTATCATGTCAACAATGAAAATAGTGAAAACTCATTTGTACTATGGTGTATTTTTGAATCTCAATGGCTATGGCTACACTAGCAAATTAGTTTGAATTAAGGAGCCTTCATTTGAACTAATTTGAACCCTGTCTACAGTAAGATTTGCCTAGTTTGAACTAAAAAAATTTTTAGTTCGAACTAGGCAAACCTTAGTTTGAATTAGTTAATTCAGCTGGTTAGTCCGAACTAACTACTTAGTTCAAACATATTTAGTTCGAACTAGCACACTGTAGATATGGTAGTTCAAACTAAATAAGTTCAAACTAGAGGTTGGTTCAAACTAAGTGCATTTTTTAATTTCTAACTAACTTTTAGTTCCAACTAACTGTGCTTTTTTAGTTTGAACTAAAAAGTTAGTTTGAACTAAAAAAATACACACCCAGTTTGAACTAAAAGTTAGTATAAATTAAAAAAATGCGTTTAGTTCAAACTAACTTTTGAATTACTTAGTTTGGACTAAGCAAGTCCAAATTAAGATTTTAGATGTTGACGTAACCAATGAAACCAACAAGTATCAGGTTTTTTATTTTTTTGGTCAGACCTAGCAATCAGAAGATTATTCATCCTTGGACAATGTACAGTAAAAATACATACAGTACTTTGCTTTCTCTTGAAAGTGCCTATACATTAATGCTCGAATCTTTAATATTTGATTGCACTCCTGAACACTGTCTATAGAAGTACTCAATCTGCTGTTGCCCTTTTTTTGCCTGGAAGTGTATTATGAAAATCAGAATTTTAATCACAAATTTTCAAGTTTGTACAATTGTGATCCTACCTACACTGTAGTGATTATTTGTCAATATGTAAAAACATACAGTATTGGAGAATCTTTGGAAATTCCTAACTACTGTAAAAATGTCCTTTTAGTTCTCCTATAGTCTATCCAATCCTGGCCACTTGAATCTTGATAGTATTTTAAACTAGCTTTAAATGGTTTGAGGTCTCAGCAAGCCATGGGGACTCAGGAGCTGGAAAAAAGCACAGTATCAAATTCTTATACTTTCACACACATAGAATGTGGCTATGCAACAGGGGTCTCAAACACACAGCCCATGGACCGCATGCAGCCCTTAAAGCTATTTCCTGTGGCCCACAGCAACATTACTGTTACTGATATTTGCAATATTGTTGTATAAAAAGGTTTCATTGGTCCGGCCCTCGGGCTAACGTACTAGTCCTCATGCGGCCCTCTTAGTGATTTGAGTTTGAGACCCTGCTACAGAATATGCCTTTTTTAAAGGAAAAAAAGAATAGCACTTGATTAGAATTTATATGGAATTAAACATCATGTCATATGTTTTCTCATTTCTAGTCTTTTGTAGCTGACACATCAACTGTTGTATCTAGTTCAATACTTGAGGTAGAACCTTAAATGTTTCCTCAGGTGTACACATGTTCATTATTGAAGTAAATTTTTGAAAAAGGCAACGTTCTGGCTGCTGCACTGTTCAGAGCTAGTTACAAGAATGTGAAGTACACCATTTATAGTATTAGTCCAGCTCTCCATGCATGGATCTTTACATGGAGTACAGAAGTTTTGTGCTGTTGAATCCATAGAGTTTAAGACCAGAAGAGACGAACAGACAAATCAGTCTGATCCACTCACATTACAAGCCCTTACATTTCACCCAGTTGCCTCTGAACTGAGTTCAACAACCCACATTTGACTAAAATATGATTTGTTTTCATCTATGATATAACTTTTGGAATGGCATACATTCTTGATCTGAAGATATCAAGAGATGGAAGATATAAAGATACCTTATTTGCAAATTCATCTGGCTTCAGTTCCTAGCCATTGACTCTTGTTATGTCTTTCTTTGCTAGATTAAAGAGCTCTTTACTATTGATAGCTAAATTTAAATTCACTGCTGTGAGTGACACACAAAAATGCAATATTTTAAACTTATTTTCCTTTGATTTTCTATTTTTGGTTGAAGTGGCACTGTGTTTCAGGTTCCCTAACCAGGCATGCTTGTATCCAGTGTAGCAAAGGTTCCTTTTGCAATGGTGATATAAACTTACTCTCTTCTAAAAAATTCACAGTGGGTCACTAGCAAAATTTATATATTTAGTTTCCTATTTTAACTGGTGACTCAGAAGTGTGTATGCTTTTCTCCATATTCAGAGAGAGAGGCTATTTCAGTAGACGTCTCTCACCATTATTTTACATTTATTTTCTAATTTTAGAAAAAGAAAGCTGTTTCTCAGATCAGTGATCTGTTAGTATATCAGATTCCAGGTATGTCCTGCTTCCTGTTCCAGCAAAACAGTCAATTGCTCTGGGCCCTGAACCTCTCAAATCTGAACCACTGTCATGATGATTCAGTCACAGGAAAATTAGGTTTTCCTGAATCCAAAACTTTGCAGGCTTCAGATGCCATGTACCCATGTACAAGGAAGATTTCAAAAGTGCCTAAGAGAGTTAGGAACACACATTCCACTGAAACATTTAAAGTGGGTCTGACACCAAAGTTTGTGAACCCTGTTGAAAGTGGACTTGAGCAGGTTTGCACAGCTCTGGTCTTAAATACACAGTCTAAGCAACATCCCCCAAGATTATTTTAGTGAGATTGAGACAATAATGGAATGGCTGAAGTACACATTGGTTTCACTATCATAATGAAGCAAGTAATTAAGTGATTATCTAATTTCTTTTTCCTATCTGAAACCTTTGTCCCAAGGATTAGTCAGATATTTTAAAATTCTTATGTTGTCTGAAAGACTGCAGTAAATTGCACTACTTTTGCCATTTCTGAGTACTATCATTTGATTGGCTGGCTATTCTCTTCTTAACAACCTTTACAGCTTTGAAGGAAGAGGTGGAATGCCTAGTCAATCAAAATAGGGATTGTGTAAAATGTTAAAGCAGAAGAGCATCATGGATAAGATTGGCTTTTCAAACGTCCGTGTTTTGTTCTTGTGACATAAACTGCAAAGAGAACAGATAATGCCACACCATGACTCCATTCTCCTGAGAGCAGTTGTAACAAGAATAGGAAATAATACAAACCCATTCTGTAGTTACAACTAAAAGACTGTAATAACTTTGTCCTTCTTGGATGCTGTAGTCAAGGCCTATCCAGCTTTTTCATTTGGAAAAGGAAAATTCTCTTTCCATTCTCTAAATGAAACAATCACAGAATGAGTCTCTCTGTCCCCTAAAAAATGTAGCTTCTCTAGAATCTCTTTCTATACAAAGACAGCTTCATTCTCCAAAAAATGTGCCACATCAAAGCCTTCCAGCTTAATTTTTCCTGTTACTCAACTGTGTCCGTGTCCACATCTGTGTCTGTGTCTGTGTGTCTCCAGCAATAGGAAAAGATCATGCACAATTTATATTTTCAATCATTACTAGTTATTGAGCCAAAATCATTTGAGTTGTAGCTAGTTGGTTCATTTTATCATTCATTTATTGTGTGATGATATGGTTAATGTGTCATGCCATATATAAAATTATTGCATGCTAAATACATACAAGTATAAGGCTGATTAGTAGTTAAAAGGGATAAGTATGGACGAGGCATCTGAGAAAGCAGGGCTGAAACACAAGACCTTCAGGCTGAGGTCTGTAAAATGTCAGCTTAGCCATAACAAGACTTAAATTTAGGAAATGACTGATGTAAGTAACCAAAGAATGACCTCCTGCCACAAAATTACAGGAAAGGATGGGCCAATGAGTGGTATTGCAGAAAATATTGATCATAAGGTAAATTTTGGATTGCAGGATACCTAGTAGTCATATTTTTTCTAAGACATGCCCTAACCATTGTACATCAGTGTTAATAATAAAAAGAAATATAACTATCCTATTAAAAATGGGGTACCCCCAGTATTCCAGGAGACAAAATACAAAGAAGGGGAAAAGATATTTTCACACATGTGCAGAGTTAAATGTGGTCAAAATGACTAAAGTAAAAGAGGGCTCCCACACTGGATCATGAAAACTGCAGCTGGAACCCTCCCTCTACTGATGATCAACTTGCAAGGCATCCAACAGACTTTAAGACTATTATTAAGGATGTGAGTAGGACTATATTTGTGATTTGTCCATAGGTCTCAATAGGGTTTGTATATGCTAGAGTAATCATAACTTTAATAAAACTTGTAAAACAGGCTAGACCTTGTGCTTGTAAATGTATGTGTGGTCACTATCCTTCATCTTTGTATGTTCCCAAAGATGCTAAATCTGAAGCAGTAGCAGAGATGACTTTCACTCTGTTAAGCCTGAAACTGTAGTCAAATCCACAGTGGTGTAATACATTACTAAATACACTTTAAATAAAATAAGATTACAGTTTAGAGGAGGATATGCATGACTAGTCTTTAAACTCCAGATATTTAATAAAGTGTGCCATATAACAAATTGAGGAAAGAAAATGTTTCAAATATAGAAAAATCAGCAGGACAATTAACTGCCATTGTGCCCTTGAAAATCTCCTCCCAAAGTCAGATCAATCTATATGCCTAAAAGATTAATCCAATTACAGCTATAATATGAATCTTCCAGAGATATTCTACTGTCTATTGGTTCTTATCCCACTCTCGTCACTATAGTGCATTAAGTAATGTGATTAATATTGGTCATGTGTGGTTTTTTCTGGCCTCATCTACACTCCAGAAGGAAGTCAGTTTATTTTAAATCAGCTTTCACCCACTGAATTCCAGAAGTTGAGGGAGCACAATCACAACACACTCCTTGCATTGGGCTCTTGCATACTTGCTCATCATGGCTGGGTCAACATTCAAAGCAGTGTGTTGTGGGTAGCTATCCCACAGTACAACTAGATGCGAAGACTTGTGGGAAGATTCTCATCCTTCCATGATGCAATGTGCCCCTTCCCCCACCCTTCTTGTCACAAACAGAAAATGGTTTTTCACATCTTTTTTCTCTTCCATATGCATACCATGCCTGGAGAGGCATGGAGCCTGTTTAGGTCTGCACTATTCATTGTGAGCATTACAAACATCTTATCTTGCAGTATTTTCAGTTGTGAAACAGGAACCTCCATGTGGAAAATTCTGATGTTACTAAGACTGCCCCGCTACAAGTCAGAGAGTGAGATCATTTCTGCTTGTTGCAGGCTGCCACATATCATCTTCAGTCTGTGGAGTGTTAATTCTGGTCCCAGGAAACAAGCACAGAATGGTGGGACCACATCATGATGACCACAAGGCATGATGAGCAGTGGCTCTCCAATAAACAGTTAACCAAGGAGGGGGACCACCAGGCTCCCCCTTTAACATCCCAAAATGTACTGTGAGATGAGGTTGGCAAAACAGATGACAGGAAGTTATGGGCAAATCAAGGCTGCAGAAATCACAGGGCAACCATTACAGGGCCCCTTAACACCCATGCAAACAGTGCCAGGATGTCTTGTGTCAAAGGGACACTGTACAGGGCAGAGAAAGAAGAGCACATTGGTCAGTTACTGTATAATTGTGACATCTTTCTTAGGTGACCATGTGCAACATCAGTATCTTGAGGGTAATGCAGCTGGAAAAGGAAGATTTTCTGCAAGCATCAGCGTATAGACCTGGCCTTATGCTATGTTCTGTGATAATGCCTGCTCCTTTAACAGCAGCATGGTATGCCAAAGTCCCAAATTTGTGGTGGAAGAAATACGGCTGCCGTCCCTAGAAAGCTTCTGCAAAAGATTGCAGATTACCTTCAAGAAAGTTTCCTAGATATATCCATGGAGGATTCTCATAGCATTCTTGTGCACATCGACTGTCTTTTCCGGTAATGGCCCTATGCGGCAGTTTACCTACACCCAGGAATGCCATTCCCTCCAAACATCAACTCCTTTTTTTTTTTTCACAAAAAGTAGAAGCAAGACTGAGGACATAAACACAGGAATGAGTTTTGATAAACGCACTCATCAGATGTGCCTTCCCCAGCATCTCAATCACTGATGTTGTTCTGTGATTGTCTGGAGTGCTCCAGGTTGATAAACAGGTCCTGCCTGTCTGGTAGAATGGATACTCTGCTATCATGCCACCTGTTTTCCTGAACCTTCTTGTCCACAGAATCCTCCTCATTCATCCTGGATTCTTCAGAAGTATTGATGCTGTGGGGGTCGCCCAGTGGTGGAATCACCACAAAGAACTGCATGTAACTCCTCAGAAAACAGCATGTCTTTGGCAAGGAGCCAGAACAACTGTGTGTGTCCCTAGTTCACTGATGTTCCTGCCTCAGCTATTTGATTTTTAATGTAGCACTGCTGCATGTTCCTGTTGTAGCTCTTCTCAACCATAAGTACATAATATCTTCTCATAAATATTGTGATTTCTTTTGCGGGCTTGGAGCTGAGCAAGAACAAAATCCTCACAGGTCGATATGATCCAAGACGTTGGGTTGACTCCATACTGGGGCACGTCTGGAGTCTCATCATAAGCTCTTCAGCTACCAAGCTCTCTCTACACTGGCCAAACAGGAAATGGGAATTGAAAATTTCTCAAGGCTTGAGGGGAGGAGCTATGTCCTGCTTATGTGGAGATGGTGCATCAGAGCATGATTGTCCAGAGTGGACAAAACAGAGATTTATAGGATAGTTCCCAAACACCAAAGATGTGGGCTTATGTTGTACTCTGCCTACACTGATAGTAATTGGACTTCTAGTATTCCACTTCAGCACTTGCGGGGATAGTTTTAACAATGAATTTCAGCACTATTTAGGTCAGCATAACTGATGTGCCAGTGGAGATTCATGCTTTAAGAGGTCAATATAAGCAATGTTGTGTTGACCTCCATTGTCAGTATAGACTAGGCCTCTTTCTCTCATCCTGTCTTCAGATATAAACTGAGTGAAATGCATTTTTTTGTTTAGGTAGGTTTGAGTTTTATCCACATTTTTAGTGATAGGATGAATCTCCTGAGGGGTATGAATATAGCAGTCCCACTATCACAACTTAATTTAGTTTCCTCTATTTTTTTAAAAAAATAGGACTAGTCAGCTAGTCTATAGCTTTATATAGGTCTCATTCTCCATGGCTTAACATCCCATGTATTCCCAACATATTTGTTCTGGGGGAAACAATTCCCGACATCTTAGTATACAGTCCAAGTCTGAGAATAAATGAAGCAACTGCTTTTGCTGAAGATATATATTACTTTACTGCTATCACTTCAGTCACTATTTGTTTGAATTCTAATGTGCCTAACTTTTCATATTAATAAAGACTCAAATACATAAAATTTGTTTTCTCAGCAGGGATGACTGGTGGTTCTTCGTGTGAGGAGGAAGGGCAGCAATGTAGGAGATGTCAAATAAATGAGCATCTCTGGCCAGGGCCAATATGGAGAAAAAGTTGCTTTTTCTGCCCACAGGGAAGGAAGACATTTTATTGACAATTCATGAAGACTGGTTGATTTCTTCAATGGAGCATATCACTCTTGCCAGATGTCATTGATGACAGGCCTAGACTAAATCTAAGGTATTAGTCATTTCTAGACTTTTCATCTCTAATTTAGAACGACAGGGAAACATTTTTTTTTATTTGACTTGATAAGTTTATATGAAATCTATGAAGCCACTCTCACTTCAGATTTCTAGTTGTAACCTTTTTTTGAATAATGCAAATAAATTATTTCTAGCAGGAAGATAGAATAGGTGTTCAATGATGGTCTAGCTATTGGATCGCCCAGTGTTCGGGATATACTTGATCATTCCATACACTTGCAAAGATAGGACTGCTACACTGATATTTTTAAAACCTAGATTGTTTTGTTGATCTTATAGCACTTAAACCATAAACTGAATTTAAAAAAAATACAGTTGTTTTACAGTTATTATTATTTGAACTGATTATTTGTTTAAATCAGAACTTTAACTAATTTGAAAAACATTTCCAGTTTCTGAGACAACACCTTATAAAATTATGCCCTGAAATTTTTGAAATAAAAAATTCATAAAAAGAATCAAAGATTTTTCTCTTGTCCTGCTGATAGGGCTTATAAGAATCTTTTTAGCATGGGAAAAACTGGCTGAATCTGTGGAACTACCTGGGGGAAACTGAAAATGATTATAAACAAAATGTTGTCAAGTGCACAGAATAAACTAAATTTTGATTGCTAAATCACTAATAGACTTAGAAGGCCAGAAAAGATTGTTGTTATAATTCAATCTAATCTTCTATATGACACAGACTATAGAATTTCATCCAGTTTCTACTACAGTACATTGAACACAATAATTTGTTTTTGACTAAATCATATCTTCCAGAAAGACACCCAGTCTTGATCTGAAGATTGCAAGAGCTGGAGAATCTACCACTTCTCTTGGTAGAAGTGCTTTCAATGATTAATGACTCTCACAGTTAAAAATCTGTCCAAATGTTTACTTTAATTTCCACCCTTTGGCAGTGGTGGTTGTGCCTTTCTGTGCTTGGTTATAAAATCCTTAGTACCTGACACTTTCTCCTTAGGGAAGTATCAGTATACTATAACCAAGTCATCTCTCAATCTTCTTTTTCTTAACTGAACAGATTGAGCTCCTGAAGTCTCTTACTATGGCTTTTTTTTCCAACCCTACAAAAATGGTGGTGGGTCTTCTCTGTATTTTCTTCAGTTATACTAAGTGTTGCTTGTAGTTGGTACAAAATTTTCAGTGTGATATAAGACTTGGTGGCATCCCTGTAAAATTAGATAGAATTTGTAGACATCAGCCTCAGTTATAATTGATTTCAGGAGGCTTTAATCTGAGACAAGGTTATCTGGGTTAAGAAGGATTCTAGCTAAATAGCTCCAGATCAAGCAACTTGCTGGTGAAGCCATCTGAACTTGTACATTCTGAAAGGCAATTAGCACAAATCTACTTTTTCCTCTTTACTTAGAAAAAGCAGGGAAGTTACATGAAAAGAAACCACTGCTCATGCAATGCTGAATTTCAGAAATCAAACAACCAAGTCAGGAAATGAAGAGTTACTTACAAAGTGCTCAAATTTATGTGAGAGATCCCTTAATTGTAAATTTAATGCTTCAATTTTGGAAGAATAGAAGGATTCCAAGGAATCCACACTGAAACAAAGAAATAAACAATAGCTGAAGGCCACTGGCCAACAAGGGATCAAGAAATGCTTGATACCTCATGACAGTGAGGAGTGAAGACCTCCTAAACAATCCATAGGCCCATATGGATTTAATTCTAATGTGGCTTTTAGGGTTGCTAATACTGTCTATTTTAAAAAACCAGAAACACAGATTTGCTGTTGCATATATTTGCCAGTTAAGTGTGCTGTTGTGAATGATCCATAACAAATGGTTTGTCTGAGAAGCACATTAATTGTGAGTAGCTTAAAAACCCCAAAGCTTGATATTCAATTAATACAAGGGCTGTCCTTAATTGTTGCTGGCTAGCATGCTTCCTTATTGAGTCTCATGCAGAGCAGTCACAGAAAGGACAGTTTGTGGAGGCAGGACACTACAGCCGTAGTAGAGCAGCTCAGCACAACTGTCCCCTTTTGGTTTTTTTGTTTCTCCCCCCACCCCCCACACACATGTTTACTTGAGACTTTCCTCTTCACTAATGATATAGATTGAAATTTTCCCACCAAATAGGGAATGTTGAAGTAAAGTGCCACACTGTCTATTCAGCTAAAAGAAGCCTAACTAAAAGTGCTTTCCTGATGATGTAATTCTGACTGGGAAAATCACAGTGGATCAAGTAAGATTTTGTTTTTTTAAATAGCCAGGAGGGAAAAGAATTGATGAATATGTCAGCCCACTAAATAAACTAGCACTGAAGTTACACCTGCTACTCCATAACAAAACACAGTATTTTGAAACTAGGGAGCTCTTCCACCACTGATTATACAGGAAAAGAATTACAAATTGTTCACACAACAGGAAGATGATTTCCACCTGCACCCCCTGCTACCTTATTTTAATTGTTAATCCAGATTCTAGCTTTCAGTGCCCCTGTTTTGGCTCATAGGATTCTTGCACCTCAGGGAATTCTTGATATGGAGCGCATGACATTCTAACAGTGAGTTTCCCAATACATGGTGAAGACAAGATTAAAAAAACCTCTTGTATTTACATATTATGCAAATCATTCTTGAACAATGGTTGCTGGAATTTCTTAACAGAATGTTTTAAAAGGAAATCTTGCCAATAAAACATTACCCATTTTAATTATCTTAGGCCAAGATACTAGGGGATTTTAGAATGAATAACAAAAAGTAGATTAGCTACCTCAACTTAACCAGGCAGTACATACCAGGAAAAGGCCAGCTATTCAAGATATAAACAAATGTATGCCTCATCAGTGTTTCTATAATCACTCAAGGTTTAAAAGGTTTTTACAAAGGCTGTGGTATAGTTCTGCAAGCTATAATAGATGAGTCAAAAATTCTTCAGTTACTATAACTGCATATGTTCTGGAAGTTGTCTTTCATAGCCTGTATTTCCCTATTCTTTTACCAGTTAATACATAGTAGCACTATGTTTTATTCATGACATCATTTGAATATCTCATGTGAATAAGATAAGACGCTACTTGGTAAAATTTGCACATACACAGCATTGTGTAAAGTTGTGCTAGTTCTTAGTCCATATTTCTGGTTCTCCATAAGAGCAAGGTATTTTGAGTTTCTCACCAAAAGTTTAAGATTACATGCGGAATTCTGCTCTAGCTGTGCAAATCTATTGCATCAAATAGACTTTGCACAGACATAGAATATATTCTATTTACAGAAATAGCCATCTCCTACAAGTCCTGACTGAATAAAACAAAGGACAAAGTCAATAAAAAGATAGATTTGGACAACAGTACCTCTTCTGCCAACAAACAATCTTGGGAGTTTGGAGTTGAGTGCTTCCCTCTTGCTCAGGATTTGCTGCCATGAAACCTCTCCTGGGGTTTGGTGCATAACTTCTTTCTTGGGCAGGAGGAGGAGAGTTGAGAACAAACCAGTTCTGGAAGTGCTCTTACTGCCTTTAGGCCATTGGCTAGAGCACTCATCCAGGTTCAATTCCCCACATTTACTGTTATGATCTTGAACGGCATCTCCCACCTCTACCAAGGAGTGCTTTAACAGCTACCACAGATCTATGAGGATCTTCTTCTCTCTCCAACCCAATAAATATTTTAAAATGTGTACCTGATCAGGTCCCCACAGGCAAGATAGATGAGGAACATCTAGTCTGAGGCTCCTACTATGACTTAGGCATGAGATAGTTGCTGCGTGTCAGGCATGTGATGGCTTTTGAATGTTTTCTAGCATGTTTTTAGGCACCATTGAGACTTTTGATGCTTACAGGGTAAGGCAGTAACTGAGCAGTGATTTTTCAGGATCTAAATTTTGGATTTAAGTATATAATGTGTTTTATAGTGTTACTTGGTAGCTCCGTGTTCTTGGAGAATCAGGGCATAGTATCCAGCCACTGAGACTCACACTCCCCCCCCCCTCCGCCCATCACCTTCAGCTTCTGCTTGAACCAGAAACCAGAAACAATGAAAGACAGTGGGAGACATACCTAAAACCCCTTTAAACAAGGGTGTTGGAATTAAAGCAACTCCTCTAGCCTCATCCACATGGAAGATGTGAGCCATTAGCACACTGAATAGATAGCAGAAACTTTATTTGCATCAAGGATGGAACCAGAATTAGCATACTGAATGGAGAACTGAGCTCAAAAGCAGGAGTCGCACTGAACTCTGGGACTGGCAAAGTGGAGAATCACTGCATGATGGGGGATGTCTTATCCTGAGACAAATGAACTCAGGTCTGCACATACCCAGCTCGGTAGTTATCAGACCAATTCTAGTCAATAGATCTTCAACTGATATCGAACATACTGAATCTGCCTGACTGCATTGTAAGCTCCCTCAGAGGAATGCCACCCATTACCAAGAATGATCAGCTCCTCTTGTCCCCTAAAACAAATCACCTCCGGTATACTCCCTTAAATCATTATTTACACCAAAACAACCGTACTGTTCTGCCGTGAACCATTGTTTCTTGCCTACAAAAATCCCTACCCAAGTTCTACATGGGAGTTAGTTCTGAATCTGTTAAGAATCTGTTCTAATGCCTGGATCCAAAAACTGCAGCATGTCCACTGAGACTTCACCTTTTCCTTGCAGATCGTGATGGGAGTTCTGCCTGTCTCCAGCACTCCAGACCCTAAGCTGAACAGCCTTGTGTTTGGGTACTTTAGAGCTGCACTGAGTGGTGAGACAACCCCCCATCATTTTTTCCTCTTAGTCCAACTATAACTCTCTAACCCTGATCTTTTGTAATCCACTTGGGCTAGTTTTCCACAATACTATAATTGAAACTGGGTAATCTTGTAACTGTTTGATCACTTCTCTCTCTTTGTATGGTTATTAATATTGTAACTGTTTGGGTATTTTTCTTTTCTTTTATAATTGTTCATAAGTTTTATGTATCTGGCAATAAAGTAACTTTTCTAATTAAGCTGGTTGCCAGATGTCCTTTGTGTTCTTGGCTTCCTTATATTGCTCTTCAGCAATGCTCCTTTTACCTAGCCAAAGATCCCTGTGATGCCCAATTCCTTGTAAGGTTTGCTCATTAAGGGGTTACTAACATGCTGAACCTGTGGCATATAAAGGTGGCAGCTGCAAGTGCTGTTTTAACCCAACCTGCTCAGATGCATACTCAAGTCTAGTCCAATGCAGTCCAGGGGCACTTAAGGGTGACAGCAGACAAGTGCAGTGTAACCCAGCCGGCTGAGTTCAGGGACATATAAAGGGTCAGCTGAGAGTGCTGATAGACTCGGTCTGCTCAGACACACTTAGAAACCCAGCCTTGGGAAATTTAGGTCCTGCAGGGTGCCTCCATTGGGGGGGGAGGGGGAACAAGGAGTCGTGTGGCACTTAAAAACTAACAGATTTATTTTTCGCATGAGCTTTCATGGGAGAAAATCCCACTTTGTCAGATGCTTCGAAGATGGGTGGTCTTACAGAATGGAATGAAAATAAACGCAAGGGAGTATAAAACATAGGATCAGGTCATACAGTAACAGCAAATCAGAGCAGTTTTTAGGTTGAAACCATGGGAAGCCTGAAGTCAAATTACCTTTTGTAATGGGAAAAGAACACATAGTCTCGATTCAGTCCTGCTTTCACAGAATTTAATTTGCATATTAATTTGGGTTCAACTGTTTCTCTTTGAAGTCTTGATGTCCCAGTCACATCTCTGATTATGGTCGTTAACAAATCATTTCTCGAGTGATTAGAAAGATGGAAGTGATCAGCAACTGGTTTTTTTGTTTTGTGATTTCTGATATCAGTTCTATGTTCATTTATTCTTTTGTGCAGGGATCGTCCTGTTTGTCCAATATATAAGGTGTTGGGGCATTTCTGGCATATGATGGCATAGACCACATTAGTAGATGTGCAGGTAAAAGAGCCTTTGATGGAGCAGCAGGCTTGATTAGGACCTATGATGGTATTTATTGTGCAGATACGTGGGCAGACTTGGCAGCGTGGTTTGTTGCAGGGGTGTGTGCCTGCTTTAATGTTTCTGTTGTCAGATCTGTAGTTGCTGGTGAGTATCTGTTTAAGATTGGGTGGCTGTCTGTAGGCAAAGAGAGATCTGTCTCCCAAGGGTTGAGAGAGTGAGGGATCATCTTTTAGAATAGGCTGTAGGTCCTTAATGATCTGTTGTAGAGGTCTGACTTGAGGGTTGTATGTGGTGACTAGTGGTGTTCTGTTGTTTTCTTTCTTTGGCCTCTCCTTCAGTAGATTACTTTGGGGAACCCGTCTAGCTCCGTCAGTTTGTTTTCTTACTTCCCCAGGTGGGTACTGTAGTTTCAAGAATGCTTGATAGAGATCCTGAAGGTGTCTGTCTCTGTCTGAGGGATCAGAGCAGATGTGGTTATATCTTAGGGCCTTGCAGAAGGGAGAAGTGAACTCCATATAAAAACACAAGTGACATAAGCAGTAGACTAATAGAATTACAACCTTCCCTTCCTCCCCCAGAGGAAGTAACCCTAACAAATGAGCATACAGCAGTTTGGGGGGCAAACTTGGTAACAATAGGAATCTAAATCCCGTTACGGATTTAACCCTTTGGGCATGCTGCTTGAATTCCCCCAGCCTTAATTCTGGGCATAATGAGCCATTTATTTGTATAGGGAACTTACACGGAAATGTTCAATTTTATAAAGATTTGCCCTGGCAACTTTTTAATGTAAACAGAGCAAGAGAACTGCAACTCATCAGTACGACATTTATCATGGAGAACAGTGTCTAAATGATTTGGTCCTATGGTCACTATCTTCCAATAGAGACAAATAAACCTAAAAGTGAAAGCTAGTACAGAAGACAAGGAAGAAGCATTGCTTCTCTGCCCATTTGATTTCAACACAGAAAAGCCATGAATACATCTATGTATACTGTAAATAAACCTGTGCCAAACCTTCAACCCGTGTAAATCTACATAGTTCCAAACTGTGTATATTCATAGTTCCAGAACAAGTAACTTTGCTCTCAATAACCATTTAAATTGCTAACTGACAGCCTCATTCTTATGTGTCAGGTTATTTACAAAGCCTAGATGCTTCAAAGCAAGAAAATATAAAGACAATAGCAATCTTGTTCTCCCCACTTAATAATCATGAGCACATTGGTCCCAATTTCCCACCTCTCCTGAGCTCCAGATGGTGAAGGAACAGTGTGAAGGGAGGTGTAACAGTAGGTTTGTCACCTCTATACCTCCCATTAGTCAGTCACTGACCAGAAGACACTCAGTTCTCACTGTAAATTAAAACAGCCCTATATTCAGCTGCAAAAGCCCCACAGAGACCATTGTAAAGCACCCTTTAAACTGTACCTAACGGCCCTGAATTATTGTCTATGCTAAAGGCTTTATAAGGTGGTGGCAGAGATCCAGTGTAATCAGTTCTACGTTGGAAGATTTGTCACTGGAGAGGTATTTTGCAATTATGATCTTTTTATGCTGCCAGTGGCAAGGACCATATATATTTTAAACAGGTTGAGTGGATGAATAGGGTGCATATTCATATTCATGAAAGTAAGAAACTTTAGTACTGTCTACAGTCCAGCATAGTTTGGACAGATGTGACACAGACAAGGTTTTCTCACGCTTTTCTAACAATGCACGTCGTTCAATACCACAGCAGTTCCCAGCGACCTGACACACTAAAAGAGTCCAGGGGTGGTTTTATATTGTGGTGAAATGTCCATTGGAAGCTAGGTCAACAGCATCAGATCTGTTTCACTTCCACTTTACTAGGAAGAATAAATATAACTGGTTGGGATGAAAACCAATGCACAAACACATTAATTCACAGAGGCTCTGTTAAATGGTGCAGAATATGTTTTTGTAAATTTGCACCAAAGATCTTGTCACATTCCATGATTCTCATGGAAGGTCATTTGTAATGCAAGTCCAGATGATCTGTGACTGATCAACATTTTACTGTTTATATTTAAAATCTAAATGGACACAGGATATTGCTATCTTGCCATAAAAGAGGCCATGTATACTGTAAAACAAGCAAGGAGTCCTGTGGCATATGGGGTATGTCCACACACACTCTTTAAATTGAAATACTGCAGATTATTTTGATTTAAAATATTGCAGATCCATGCTACATTTCCTTATATCAGGGGTCAGCAACTCAGGAGGGGAGAAGAGCCATCCTGCCCTTCTGCCCCCACCCCCAACCGCATGAGCCGAAGCAGCACTCCCTAGCACTGATGAGGGGATGGGTGTGCAGGCAGTGCGTGCTCCCTCCCTCTGCTGGTAGGCAGAATGGTGCTGCTCCACCTACCAGCTGGCCCTCCCTCCCAAAAGTGGCCGGCGGGGAGCTGGGCCTTGCAGAGGTGGGGCCCTGGAACAGCCCCTCTGTGAAGTTTGGGCCACTTCTACCCAGCCACCCCTGGCCCTGGATCGGGCCCACTCAGTTCTGGGGTGGCCGGGTAGGAGCAGCCCGAACTCCATGGAGGGGTCATTCCAAGACCCCACCTCCCCAAGGCCCAGCTCCCCGCAGGCCACTTTTGAGCAGGAGGGCAGGCTGGTAGGCAGAGCAGCACCGTTCTGCCCACCAGCAGAGGGAGGGAAGGAGGCAGGCAAGGATGGAGCATGCACCACCCATGCCCCCCTGCCCCTGCCAGTGCTAGGGAGCCGTGGCACAACCGCTGAGCCGATTCTGGCTCATGCAGTTGTGCTGGGCCAGGAGTCCCATGGCAGACCTGGCTACCTGGAAGAGCCTTCTAAGGAGCCAGAAGGGGATGCTCAGTGAGCCACAGATGGCTCACTGAGCCCATGTTGCTGATCCCCGCCTTATATCAAGAAAAGGAGCTCCCTTATCTTGCAGTAAGGAAAGTCATTTCAATATAATGAAACCTAGTGTTATATCAAAATGACAGTTACATCAAAACTATTATTTCAAAATAATGCTGTGTGGGTGTGTTATTTCAACTTAACACTTCTGCCCTTCTCCTTTCCAGGGTGCTGTCCTTTTTCTATATATTGGGTGGGGGCAGGACCCCTCTAGGGGGCCATCTTGCCACATCTCCCATGGTGCCTTTCTCCTAAATTGAGCTAGCAAGCCCTGTCCATAGACATGCTAGTTTGATTTGGTCTTCAGGTGGGGACCTGTTAGATCTATTAAACTTAAATCAATTTAATGATTTTTATAGCGCTTCAATTAGATCAATTTAACTTAAATTGATTTAACCATGTATGTGTGGACATAGTCGTAAAGACTAACATGTTTGTTACTTTTTAAGTACCACAGGAATCCTTGCTTGTTTCGCTGAACTAGACTCCCACGACTACCCCTTTGGAAAATATAGTGTCACACAAATCAAGAATTATTAATATTTGCTAAAAAGAATTTGTAACTATTGTATTACAACATACTAAGATTCTGGAAAAGCTTTTGCACACTGGCATTATTCTGATTTTAGATATCTTAGGTAGAGGGCTGAATTACATTTATTTTCTGCAATTTTTTAAATTTATTTTTTAAGTATGGCATTGCAACATTTTTCTACTTATAAATAGATTCTAATTAGGAAGACATCATAAAAAATACCTAACATGCACGACTTTCTTAATTTCCATTGGAAAAATACAGGCCTTCTGCACAGGTGGTCATTTGTGTTAATCATTCTTTTTGAAACTTAGTATCTTAGTATCTTTCCTTATCAGAGTATTTATGTTCTCAAATTCTTTATTGGCAAGTCACAACAAACTTTAAAACTTCTCACATTTAACAAGATCAGCTTGTGAAATGTCAATTTTCTTCGTAGTTTCCATATGACCTTAATTATGAATTGATGTGATGATATGAGTGTTCATACCTAATGCTTTCCACATACGGTAAACAATATTTCTATTACCTCAACATTGCTCCTTTCCACAGGCATTTCATTCCAAATGACCTCTTCTGTGAATACCCAGGCACATGCATTTTACTTAATGTAATGGTCAAGTTAAAAGGAAATGATGCATTTTCCATGGAATTTTACATTGCAAATAGGAATGAATTTTTTCACTGAAGACATGCAAATCTCATGGGACTGTTTGTGACTGACACTATATTTTATCTGCACAGTGAAACAACACACTTATCAAATGAAAAAGAAGAAAAATTGCATGAGATTTGATCTCCTTTACAGCTTCTAAGAGTAAAATACACTGTATGATTAATGAACCTGTCAGCTGTAATGGGAAGAATATGTAACAAGTAACTGTGCATTACTTGTTTGTGATTTTTATCTTTTATAAATTCAATCATGTGCAGCTTGATAAGATTAACTCTTTACACTTTAAGGTAACACTGAATACTAAAATAACATACCTTAAGCTACCAGTCTCGTCTTTCTGTCAGTTCTGTGACTATGAAAGCTTCAAGAATCTTTTGCAATTCTTACCTGATTAGCAGCTCAGCATATTTATAACAAATTTTATTTTACAGTATATTATTCATAGAAAGGAGAATGAGAAAAGACCAGGGGGCGGGGGGCACCTGGTCCCTTCCTTACCAATGATGGGTCATTTCTTTGTCATTGCTAGTGTTTTTGTTCACACAGTTTTCTGTCCCCAAGGTGCTTCTACCATTTCTTCATGGAGATTCTGTTGCATGACTGCAGTATTATGGTTACTAATAACCGACAGCTTGATAGCTCTCTCTGGGTCTGATGGAGATTCCAGTTAAAGATGTGTGGAGGATGCCCTTCGCACATAGGATGGCCATAGTTCCCCAAAGGAAAACAAGACTCCACATAGGGCTAGTGTGAGCCCTCCCCTACCTCTCTTTTACAAGGCTCCCCTGCCGCCTGCTCTCCCCTCCCCATGTGGGCCTGATGTCACTCCCCACCTAAGCATGGGCGTTCTCTCCTCCCCAAAACCCCCATATGGAGCTTGTGTCATTGCTCACCCAAGCTCTGCCTGTTCCCAACCCAACCCCTGCCTCCCCTCCTCCCATGTGGGGCTGGCATCACTTCTCACCCCTCAGTACACATTCCTCTACACCCCACTTTTTAAATGAAAGTGGGGTTTTGTCCCATTTGCTCTTGCAAACATGACAAATGCCCACTTCTGGAAAAAAAAATCAGGGTGGGCAGGACACACCTTAAAAATGGGACCTTCTTAGACAAAACAGTATGTATGGTTACCCTATCCATGCTACCTGCAGTTGGGACAGAGAATTTGGCCACTTTCATGACTATTTTCCTTCCATCTCCCATATGGGTAGAAGGGTGCTGGAAAGGGTGTTGTCTCAAGCCTGGAAGAAAAACCAGAGTAAAGTTAATATATCCTAATGCTGATTTAACTTATGTGTGGTCCCATATCATGCTGGAAAATTGCTTTAGAGAGGCATGGCTTTGGAGCAGAAGCAGAGTTTAGATCTTCTGGTAGCATGATTTCTTTGGAACAATTGCTTGCTTTGCCAATGAAGCACAAGGATAAGAAAAGATCTATGGAGTCCTTCTGTGGATAGCACTGCCTTTGAATCTCTGAGTGCTGGTTGCAAAACTGTCTGTTCCTTGGAGGGGTATGGATAGGAAAAATCTAAAACAATCCATTATGGAACAATTGATTTTATTTTAAACCTTTTCTTAAGACAAATTTGCAATAAAATTTGAATATACCATTGCTTACTTAAATTCAGACTAATATTCAAAGAACCTACCTAAAGATTTTACCTTACTGATTGAGGAGCCTTCCTCCTCTACATATGCTGAAAACGTGGCCAAATTTCTAAGTATGTATGTTCTTTTGTGTACATACTTAGTGGGAAAGTTTTCCCATAACCAGGACAGTCCACATTTTACTATACCACAGTTCCATAGAAAGAGAAGTCAAATTTTTCCAATAATATGCAGTATAACACCTTGATGATGAGAATAAAAAGGAAATTCATTTGTTGTTCTGTTTTAAAGTGTAGATTCTATTCTGGAACACTAAGAAAACAAGCCTGGAGAATCTCTGGAAAGCTGGCATTGTGGTGTAAGTCTCTTTAATAATTTCATCCCAGAACACTCTAATTCAAGGAAAACAACCAACACATGTGCAAATGTGTTCCCCTTTCTCACAACCCCTCCAACAGAATGCCTCCATAATAGCAAAAGTATGATGGATATTAACTGGAGTCAAATGTCATATATACAAGCAATTTATAAAAATTCTTTGTGAGCTACACAAATTGAAGATGTATAACCTGTTTCCCATATAAAGACCTACTCCTCTAGATCAATTTCTTTGTTCAAATCTCTGTCCACTTTTTCATGTAGGATGTTTTCATATCAACATCTTTTTCAATCAAAATTCTATACGTCTTAGAAATTAATTCTTTTTTCCCAGTTTGCTCCAAGGTCAAGTCCTCAAATGTGGTTAAATGTCCGAATAGAGCCGCCTTGTATCCAGACTTCAGAAGAAAATGTTTTCTTGCCCCCCAAAGCCACGTCCCAAGATATTAAAACAGGGAAGGATGATTGGAGCCACTCATGATATTTTTTCTGAGATTTAACCAAGATATTTTCTTTCTCAATTGCATCATATTCCTCCTACTTCCCGTGGGGAACTTGTACCGCCATAAACAATTCCTCATGAATAGCACACTCTTCCAATGCATGCAGCCAGGATGAACTAGATATCTTCCATTTGCAGTTTAATAGACATCTTCAAATTGCCATTTTGTGATTTCACAAAAAGGACTTAATTTTACCCATGTTCACACAAAAAACAGAACCAAACACTTACGGGATGAGGAGAGGGAGAACTGTGTATGTGAAAATAGTGCTGTATGAAAATGGGCCTGTTTTCATTTAGAATTCCAGAAACTAAAATTTTAAATATCTTTTTGAGCAAAGGTATGTTTTTACTGTGAAATATACAAAAGAAAAATAAGTTTTGATGTGAAAAGCACCAGAATTGTGTAAATTTGAACCTTTTTTGTGAAGAGAATCTCACCAGTCTAGCTGTAATGTTCTTTTTACTCATCCCTGATTTTAGACGTGGTTGGATCATGTCTGGATATAGAAGGTAGAGACTGTAATCGACCTGCTCAGTAATAAGTCTCTGAGTATCCTTTTTTTAGAAGTCATATCACAATGCAAATTCATTCCTATTTGGTGGTCTACTATTATCCCCAAATCTCTGGATTCATATAAAATGATAAATATTGGTTTTAAAATGTGTTCTCAGCTGGTTTTATTGCATAGACACATAACTTCTGGTGATCACCCAGGTCTTGATCCTCACAGCTTTTCGCAGCTGCAGTGGTGAGCAAGATTCCTTGTTACTTCCTTCTCAGCTTGTGATTGCAAATGTCTGGGAAGACAGGAGCAGTTGCCTGAGATTCAGCGTGTAAACAGCGGGAGTAGAGCCCAGGATCTTCTCATTCTCCAGCTACTCATTGGCCAGAGTATTTGGCTGGGCATACATGGAGAGAAACTCCTCCATTAAAAGGGGTGAAGCAACTTTTTTCCCCTCTAGAACAAAGAGAAAAAGGGGAGGAACTGCAGCTCACTATCTGCTCTGGAACTGTGCAACAGTGCACATCTTTACTTGGAGCAGATTTTGAAATTACAATATAGCCCATAGTAATTTTCACCAAGCAATATGCTAGGCTATGTCTACACTGGCAAATTAGTCCAGACTAAGCAGGCTTAGTCTGGACTAATTTAGCTCATGGCTACACTAGACTTTCCCTAAGAAATGTCTTAGTTCAGACAAGGGAAAGCTTAGTTCAAACTTGTAAGTACTGGGGGTTAATCTGGATTTATGTGCTTAGTTCTAACTTTAGTTCAAACTAGGTACAGGCAAGACTCAGACTAATGCTTAGTTCGAACTAAAGAAGTTTGAACTAAGCCAGTTAGTTCGAGCTAACTGAGTTCTATTTCGAACTAAACTTTAGTTTCAACTAGAACATGTGGTTAGTTCAAACTAAGATCAAACTTCTTAGTTTGGACGAGCAAATCCAAAATAAGCTTGCCAGATAGAGACATTGTCCTAGTGATACACCATGCCATGTTGTCATGTAGCTTCAGGTGATTGTTCTTTGTACAATACCTGGTACTGTCTCCAGTAAGTGCATAATAGACGGGTGTATTGGCTTGAAACTGGGCCTTTTTTGGCCTTATCACCTGACTTGTGTGAAGGTTGCAAACGGTTGCACCCCTGCTAAATGACATTGGTTAGTGCTCCCTGACGTTTTTGGCTACTGTTATTTTTTTAGCTGGACATGATGATATTGTTTGCCTTCACAGAACAGCTAGAGCTGACATGACTGTAGTGACATGATTTGTCTGCTGTAAATATCCCATAGCACATCCTTCCTCTGTGTAAGTACCTATCGAAGAAAATATCTTTAAACTCTAAGTGCTGATACAGCATTTCAAAGAGAGGAGAAATCAGACATTTACCAAGTGGCCTGAGTTAGTAAGTAACATGAGTTTATTTTTAATGTCTTTAGAATTGGCATGAAATGCCTTCTCTGGCTCATATTCCTGCTCCTAGTACATGAGCAGTCAGTTAATATGTTAACATATTACACATGCCAAAAGAAAACTCCTTGAACCGCACCCCCTGACATTAATGATAGACTGTGGGAAGGTTATTAATACTCTGAATTCAAGTTTTGCTACAAGCTGTCAAAGTACTGTGCTACTAAATTCATTATACAACATCTGAGCAAGGGAATTCTTTGTGTTTAACTGATTTATTGGTGTAACTATTTTAACCTTCATTGAGTCAAACAGCACAAAGTAATCTTTTCTCATTTTATCCATTATTTGCCATTCTGTTACACCATTCACTGAAAAACTGTAATAACTAACACTTCAACATTCATTCTTTTATTTTTAGTTATATATGCATGACTGATTGCTATGAGATCCCAGAACAAATTTTCAAAAGAGCTTCAACCTGCTTGAGTATTTTTCCAGCACTAACATTACTGATATGCAATTGATATGTTTTCATAGATACTGAAATAAAATTTGCACAATTAGCGTTAAGTTGTGCATGCACAGATGAAGACTGCTTTTTGAAAATATAGCCACAGTTACTTGGGACCATGATTCTGACTCACACAGTAAACATCCAAATGCTGAATACTGAACATTTGCAACTTTGATTTGATTCTATCTGTGCAACTCTCAGTCTACCTATCACACATAGCTTATCACCATTACTGAGCTTCTTCTTAGTGCATCCACAGTTTCACCAAGTGGCCTGTACTTGTAAATGTGTTAAAAGCTCTAGCATCAAAACCACATTCCTATGTTGGTTATTGATACATATTTGCAGGACTGTAGGAGGATCAAGAAATAGCAAAGCATTTAGTAAATGCCAGAAAGTACACTGAAACTATTTTAAGGCTCTCTATTCCAAAAGAATCTTTCTTATGAAATGCTGAATCAGGTAGATGTTTTCTTCATGTGTAATAGTCTTTCAATAGGAGATAATTAGAACTTATCCTTGGACTTGTCATCCTCTGTTCTACATAGGCCCCAAAGGGGAGAAGGTGACTGCAAGCCACCTTTGTGAGCCTACAATCCTTAAGGCTTCTATAAATTACCTGTTTGTACCAAACCCTCAAAGAGGCATTACACTGGTCACGCATATGTCCCTGGCTTCCTTCTTACAAGCAACATTGAACTGGCTATGCCAGCTTCATGTCACTTGAGGATTTTCCAAGGTTGGGGAAGTCCCTGGCTGCCCTGCTAAAGGAGATTTATGACCTTCGTGCCACTGGAGCAGGGCAGAAGAGCTGAAACAGGAGACCAAGATCTGGATTGCTTTTTGCTACATTATTATATCCAAATTACCATATGGCACCCTGAAAAAAGTGCACATAATGGAAGCTTTAATAGACCATAAGCTAATGTGGTAACGATGAGCAGCACTATAGTTTTGTAAAATCTCAGTTATTTTCAGTAGTTCAAGCCAGGAGAAGAAAGAAAACTGGAGGAACATTTAAAGTTTACTATTTTTGAACAAAATAACATTGCAAAAGGGTAATTATAATTTGCCACTGCATTCCTCAAATATTGCACCACAGACATTAGTACTGTACTGTGGATGTTGGCAGCTCCTACGTGCAATTACTCACGTTACTCCATAAAAGTGCTCTGTAAGAGCACTCTAGTGATTCTGACAGTGTTTCTGTGTCCCAGGGCTGTTTAAAGAGTGTCTCATCATGTAATCTCATGATGTTGTTTTTGGAGCAAAGCTGTAACACTGCAAAGAAACACCAAAAATGCTCGTGTACTTAACATGACTCTGATGACCACATTTAACTTTCAACACATCTCTCTGAGTAAGATGTTTAGAGCCCGATTTTGGATCCTTGTCCACAGCTGTTATAAATTTATCCCCTGGTGATTGTCAGAGCTGTAAATTAAAACATCAAAGGAACAGTTATTTAATTATTTTCTTGGGCTGCTTTTAGTCCCCTTTTGCTGCCACCCCCCCCTTTTTTTTTACTTCATACGAATACATCAGCCGAAATTTTGGGAGTGGTGCTAGCTTTTTCATTCAGTTTTTATCACACTACTATTAAATAACAGCTTGCTAATATTAAAATAGTCACCATTATTTTAAAAGAATAAAAATTATACTGATAAAATATAATAAGTATTAGTTTTAGCATCTTCCAGGAAAAAAAATAAATTAAAGGAAAATAATGTGCATTCAGCTGACTGGGTAAGATACATTCCTGAAACACTCCTATGTATGCAGGTGATATATTGTATATTATGGAAGTGGAATAGTCACTCAGTAATTAAGATTTAACCTAGCTTCTGTTAAAAACATAATTTTACCAGCCCACACTCCTAATTTTTCTGGTTCTAAATAAACCCACATGGAATGTAATGGGTGTGGTCTTCTACCAAATTTTTATTCTCTCCTATCCCAGAACTGTTCTGGAAAATGTGAGCTAAATCAAACTAAATGTTTGCAAAATATGACTATTTAAAGGTTCTTTTTCATTTCTTTAAGGTGTTCCTAAGTATTTGGATTTGTGGTAGTTGATGGAGAGGATTTTCACTGATGGTTGCTTAGTTGATTGGTTTGGTTGTGGTTGATTTGTGGCTCATTGTAATTTCAAAAGTTTTGGCTTAGAAAGCCAAATTTTAACATTACCCATTGGTTTTGATCATTGGTACCACTGGCAAATTGTAAGGTAATATCCTGGAAAAGCAGAAAAAAGATAAGATGCAAGAAATGTGGTTTAATTAGTCCACACTTCTATCAGTTTAACTCATCTGGGAACTTTGCAGCAATAACTTGCAGAACAGGTTATACTTTCTTCCTTAATCTTTCTTGTTTGGGGAGGGCTGCCATCAACCTGTATCCACTCTACACTCTGTTCCTTGCGCATGCTGGAACCTCAGTGCTATCATTTCATATGAAGGGTAAGGGCCCTGGGAAAGGCACCCTGCTTCCACAATGTAAAAGACAGTAGGATGCCCAACCCTCTGGGGATGCCCTTCTATCAGTACATTTCCAATTTCAGTTTATCAGGAAACAAGACACACATGAAACAGGTACCTGCAGTTGTCCCTACCACATGAAAGCACCAGCAGCTTGGCTGCCTCACCCAAGCACTAACCAAATTCCCATGTAATGTTGTAATAATGTCCATTAGCCAAACTATACCCACTCCCCAGTTGGAGAGGTGTACTCAATCATCCTTGAATAACTCAGCTACCAAAAGTGACATTTTTGCAGGGTAATTACCTGTCTTCCTTGTTCATGTACAAATGTAATCCTGTCCTGATTGACTCAATTTTTGGCCCTGCCAACAGGTATAGACCTTGCAGCTGTCCACTATACATTCTGCTACCCACTCTGGGAAAAGGTTCTGGATCTGCTCTATATTTTATTTTGCCTTAATGGTTGTCAGCCACTCTACACAGTCATTTTCCCCTAGATGTATAATAATAATTGGAGATGGCTGCTTCTTGACTATCAAAGCATGTCAGAGGGACAGCAATTTGCCCCAGAGCATGCCTCTTGCTATGGCCGAGCTATGAACCCCCAGTGAAACTCACTGCCCACCAATGGCCCTGATGAATAGTAGCATGTCCATAGATTCAAGCACCAGCTCTTGTGGCCAGTTTCCCATGCTCCTGAATATTGAATAAACAGCAAAATTAGCACATTGACATCATCAGACTCTGATTCTCAATCAGCGGCCTCATATGCACCTACAAGTTTGAATGCCTATAGTCAGTTGCCTGTAACCCGGAACCTAATGCACTTTCATGATGGGCAGTCACCTATCTTTGTCACTCAGGTAACCACCAGTCACTTTCCTCATCTCATGGCCTTGTCCACCTACAAATGCCTTGTGTCCTCTGGACCCAGCTACACCCCCACACTCTTTGACCTACCCTTACTGAAGTATCTGTTTTTCTCCCCATAGGTACACCAAACCATGCATGTGGCTCCTCCTTCAACAATAAACACAATGGCTAGGTGCAAAAGCATGCCAACTCAGAGCTAAAGAAAGGAGTAAACCAGAAGAGTTTATCACATTTATAACACTGAATTATCCTCCTAGCAAGGGCCTCCACACCCTTGTTTGTGTTCACTAACAGGCAAACTTTATTGAGCTCCTATACCAAGCTGGGGATATAGCCATTACATTTCTGAACATATGGGATCCCACTTCACCAAGGTAACCTCAGCAATACATGCTCTTTGACGTCATCATGAACTGAAATTTCTTTGCGCAAGGTAACTCCCCTGCAAGAAGAAAGTGGCCTGGCACCAGAAGCTTTAAATACTAGGCAAGTCTGCACTGCTTTGAGTAGGCAAATCTCAGTCTTCCCATACTCTGGCAGGATTCTGACTCACATTGTCACTGTAGCTCCCTCAGTTCCTAAACCCAATCCGAACCCTTCCTTGCTGAACATGTAGCAAACTTGATAGAGGATGACCCTCTAACAACCATGATATCACAGGTTATAGTGTCAAATTTTGAGTGGGCTTGCCCCTGTCTTCTAGTGGCATTGCATAAACTCCACTATCTAACACCCAGACAGCAGAATATTCAAGGTGGTAGTTGCATTAAAACAAAGAAGCAATGTTCCAGAAGTTTAGATGTGCCTGAATAGCCTCCTTTCTGGCTCCCAACACCAACTCCCAAATTCCACCTGTCTATCTGAGTGACTGAAAGAACTGGGAGTTGCCAACATGGATGACTGCATGGTTTGTACTTCAGAATCACCTGTCTTCTCCTGGCTTCGCCCCTGCAGGCATTCACTGGAGGAACAGGTCTTTTTTATCCTCCCCCAAGTGTGCAGGGGACAGTGGCTTATTTGCACCTCTCCAGCCCATCCATCAGTTTGGGTAATGCTTTTCTCTACTCTTGGTCACCTCCCCTCTCCTCGCCCCCAAGAGAGTGAAATCTTATAGGAGTTGCTAGTCTTTTTCCCACCAAAGACACACATATATCATCACCTTTGAGGATGTAGGACAATGAATTTTGGTGAATGAAGAACACCAAAGAGTTCCTAAATGTGCATGTTGCCATTTTTAGCACTTAGGAACTCTGCATGAGACAGATGCAATGTCCTGAACTTCATATCAATATCCTAGATGCATTAGGGAAGCTATTTAATTCACTGGCTGTAAAGTAAATCAGCTAATAACAGTATCCATTTGTTCATACTTTTGTGCCTAGCCTATTGCATGCTTTTCTCCAAATGTCACTAGAGTGAAGTGGTGCTGTCCACACAGAATTTTAAAGTGATTTGGAATGAAAGGTAGTATAAAAGTGTAAAATACAATTATGAAATTCTCTGCTTTGTTTGGAAATGCTTAATTAAGCAACCTCTTTTTTTGGGACATATCTCAAAACTCTGAGTTTCTCTAACTGTGAATGGTGAAACATGTTACTTAACTAAGACAGTATTAGCATAATTTTCTTGCTGATGGAGATTCATTTTCCTGTAGTTATGTCCTTAAGGGATGCTAAATAGCTGCAAAATACTATTTAAGTTTGCATATATTCCTGGGTACTTCCACCCAGTTTGTATATATTTGTGGATACCTCCTGAGAGTACAAGAAAATGAGTTCCTTCACCAACCCATATTAATATGTTCTGTCTCATATGCTATAGCTTGTATGTAATAGCAATTCACAGGACCTCAGTTTACCCCAATGTAGATTAGCAAAAAGAGCTATAATAACCAAAAAAGGGCAGGTCCCACTGAAATTTGCCATCTAGTTTACTTTGATTTTGTACACACAGAAACTAGCAACCCTTGGATCAACCTTTGTAGGCACCCAGCATCAGAAAAATCAATGTTCTTACTGGGTAAAGTAGCCAAAAGTTGGTCTCTCCAAAAACAGTGTTGGGAAACCAGTCCTATCAAACAAGGAGTCCTGTGACACTTAAAGGCTAACAAATACATTTACTGCATGAGCTTTCATGGGAGAAAATCCGACTTCATCAGATGTTTTGAACATGGGGGAACGAGTTCATGCAATTAATATATTTGTTGGTCTTTAAGTGCCACAGGACTCCTTGTTTGTTTGTTTTACTGAACTAGACTAACACGGCTGCCCCTTTGGATCATGGCAAACCTATCAACTGCCCATGCTCTACTTGTTCTGTATAAACAGGGAATAGAGGGCATTATCTGTCAGTGCTATTAGCCTTGTACATTTCAACAGCATTAAATTCATATCTAACAGTAACTGATTTTAAAAAATCCACCCTCCTTATGTACTGAACATATGATTCCTTCACGCTTGTGCTGAAACTGTTAGTGAAATGGAGACAGTAGCTGAATTATAATGTTTATTTAAGCTTCAATATGTAAGAAGAGACCCTCTATTTTTGGAATGGTAGGCTTTCCTCAAGGTTGCATTCACACTAACTGCATTAGTGAATGTGGCGTACACAAAAAGATTGCTACCCTTCATAATGAAGATGTTGTCTTTTTAAAGAAGGCTTGATTATATTCTGAATAGGTCAGTCTGCGTGCCTGACATTTCTCCTCAGTTTCCTGTGACCTTTTAATAAGTGACTCTTTTTTACACTGAAGAAAATGAAACTGTCCTTTTTCAGTCAGTGACTATGAAAGGCATAGATTGAATATATCACATTTATTTTACTCTGTTACTTCTTGTGCAGTAACCAACTACATGGAAGATACCATTTTTTTCTTAATAAAATGTCCCAAATTCAGTTTTAACTTTACTTTGCCTTCTGCTTTTTCATACAAATTTCTAAAGATTTTAATAAATGTGCAGTCACATTTTTTCATGGAAAGTAACAAATTAATAAAAGCTGTGTTGAACAGATCGGTTTGACAATGTATGCTTGAACAGATGTCTTCTTTTGAATGACACTGTGAAGAATTATTAACGTGGACCTTCCTTGGTTATGAAAGAGACAATTAGAAGCCATAATCCAATTTCTAATATTTCAGAAATGTTACTCTTTATTTGATTGGTATAATAAGCAACAGGAGTCTGGGTTCCACCCAGTCTGTGATATTTTAAACTACAGCCTACCCATGCCAGCCTCCAGATTTCCCATGGGAACATTTATAGGAAAACAAAGATCACCAGGCAGCAGAAATGTCGTATTAAGGACCTATGGACAGTTTCTTTACAGAATAAATGTGCCCAAAAAATGCTATATATAATTTTTGTTAGGGAGGTCCTGAAGACTGTTTTTTATGAAGAAACTGATTTGCTTAATATAGTATAGAGCTGTACTGTTATCCTCTAACTTCTCCTGGGTTATAAAGGGAGATAAAACCTTTAATTTTGGGGGAGGTCTTGGGGGGGGAAGGACTGGTATTAAGACAAGCTTTCAATGGTAGTTAGTGTACCAGTATTTGACATCTGGAAACCTAGCTTTTAAGTATGGTGTATAACCTGTTCAACAAATCTGATAGCTTTAAGTTCCTCCCTAGTGGATATTTTTCCATATTGCAAAAACTGCCGGCTTCCCTAGATTTGGCATATTGAGCGGTTTCAGCTGTCATGAAGCTAAGAGCTGAAATCCTAGGTGGAGCAGATCTGACTTAAGGACACGTGGCACAGCAGCTCATACACTGTCTGGATGAACCTAGCAGTACAGCCTTCAGTCTCCACTAAACTCACTCAAACAATTTAAGGGAACAAAGAGGTAAAGTGATTTGTAGAAAAGTCATTCAGCAGGTCTGTATTAGAGCTGGAACTAAAACTTATATTTGCCAATCGCTATACCAGTACCTTAGCTTCTGGACCAAGCTTCCTTTTCTAGATACCTGTTGGAGCAAGCACTTAGGAAAATACTTTGTGTCCTTGCAAGAACAATTTCCTCAAAAGTCCCTGTCCCATCTTGCCTTGAAAGACATCTTCTACCTTGCTTTTAACACTCAGCCACTTCCTTTACTTCCCATCTCAATGGCACTGGCAATTAGGTCAGAATTTTCCCCAGAATGTTACTGTCTTTAATAATGTTAATATATAATACCATATGTGTTTATCAAAATTAATCTGCCACCGTGTACAGCAGTAACAACTGACAGACTCACTTCTCACAGTTACCTAGGTTGCTAATTATCCATGGAAATGTGAATTAGGCATATTTTCTGTTTGAAATCCTGGTTTTGAATGGCAAGGTTTTCTCCGTTGCTCAATAGGAAGTAAGTTAGAAGATGTCAGTAAAATGTGAAAATATCATCTTGAATTGTTTTCATTCCTTCATGAAAGAATGTAAACACTACCTTCTCTATTACAATCTACTTCACTGTTGCAGGATGATCAGAGTGAAATGTGGAATGGAGAAGCAGGGAGAACATAGTTAAACTTCAGTATTTGTCTGGGAAGATATTGTCAGTTTTTAAAAGCCATTGTCTCAATGTGTTGAGATTGCTAATTCATTTTCTGTGTACTTAAGACATCTGTATTTTAAACCTCCTGTTGCTTCTCTTGTTACTTCTATTTAGTATTTAGTTTTGTTGTCTTTCTTTATGTTCAGTTGTAACTGTAGCACCCTTGTGGCCAAGAGAAAGCTTGCACCGCAAGTGGCTCTGATCAAGAAAAGGCGCACAAAGGAACACAGTAGGGAATGTCCATTCAGCCCCGGGGCAACTGTTCCAACTCCTCCAGGGTGAACATATACACACCCAGAAGAGTAAAATGAATATAGGAATGGGAAATACTTATTTGACAGAAGGAATAATAGAGAAAACCAAATAAGAGAAACGAAGAGGGAATGGTAAAACAAGGTTAAATTCAGTATAGAATCCCGCAGACTCCATGGTTCCATAGTATGAAAGGGCAGACCCTAAGTAATGCATCTGCAGTCAGAACCCAGAAATCCTAGGCGAAAGTCCAGTTTGGGGGTGAGTTTTGTGTGCTCCTGGTCATCTCTGGTTCCAGTAAACCTTCCCCAGCAAACCACACACATACCCTCTTCTACCACTCTCTGCAAACCCAAATCAAGCAATACCATCCCAACTTAATTAGCTACAGCCTCCCTCCTTATTACCAGTGCAAAGTTAAAATCCCCGGTACACATGACTGCATGCAGCTCTGGGCAACAATGATTCTGTGTCCAGATCTGCTTTGTCTTTCTCCAGTGATTCCTCCCTGGCACATGCCAAAGGGGTAGCCATGTTAGCAGGGGTGTCGCTGGTGCTGGGCACCTGGGGCATGTGCCCTGAATCCCAGCACCGGTGCCCCAGATCTGGCAGGGCCACCCCCTCCCGGTCTCCAGCCCAATCGGGCTGGAGATCTGGGGCCCAGCTGCCAGCGGCTGCAGCGGCCCCATCCCCAGCCGGGGATCTGGGGCCTCGCTGCCCGCAGCAGCGGCGGCCCCGTCCCCAGCTGGGGATACAGGGCCTAGCTGCCCACAGCAGTGTGGTGGCTTCTGGCCCTGTCCCTAGCCAGGGGGCAGGGCCTGCGGGCTGGGGGCAGGGCCTGTGGGCTGGGGACAGGGCCTGGGCCCATGCCTCGGGTCCCTCCCGGGGCAGCGACGCCTCTTCGTGTTAGTTTAGTTCAGCAGTTCTCCTCCTAGTTCCTGACCTGGTGCGCCTCCACCTGTCCCTTCCAGGCTTCTGGCTAGGGTTACCAGATGTCAGGAAAAAGGAAGACATGTCCTCCTTTTTACCTTCATGTCCTCCATCCACCAGGCATTATAAAAATATGTGATTTTATCTGGCTTTTTACTCACAGGGTTTAAAGTATGCTGGAATGCCCTAGAACACCCTATTTTTTAGGGGAAAGTGTTCCAGGGCCCCCTAACAAAATAAGAATATTACATTAATACTACATTTTCTCCATTTGTCCTCCAAAGTCCTCCTTTTTGTACTTTTCTGTCCTCCTTTCCATGCTTTGATACCTGGTAACCTTACTTGTGGCAAGTTCTCAGCTGCTTTACTCTGTGAGGGCCTGCTGCTTTCTGTAGTAGCTTTTTGTCCCTGGAGATCCAGACACAACATTCCCCTGCTGCTCATAACAGTACTTCCTCCCTCAGGGCAGAGATTTAATGGGACCATTAGAGAGCTTTTAAACCCGAAAGGGGTTCTATAAGTGTTAGTGTTGTCTGTGCATTGCAGAATGTGTCATTTCCTGGAAGATGGCTGTCAGATCTAATGCATTTGCCTGAAAAAACAAGTTATACCCTAATTTTTGTAATAGAGAAATGCCCTTCGGCTCCAAGCATTACTAAGGCCCTGAATGGAAAAACACATAAGATGCAGTCCATGCTCCAAGGACTTCACAAGCCAGGGACTAGATTGTATTTTCTAAGACATGGACCTATGTATAAGTTGGTGTGGAGTCTTACTGCCTCAGGGAAGTATCAGAAAGAAGGTGCCTCCAAAGGATTTGTGCTCTGTGTAGCAGATGCTTCTTCCCATGTGAATCCATTAGGGTGGTGTGGAATACTATGACTGCTCCATCAGCCCTGCTCTGCTGTAGGGGCATTTCTGGTGCTGGGCTTACGGGGCTCAAGCTCCAAGTCTCAACGCCAGAGCCCCAGATCCACTGTGGCATTGACTGCCACACCAGAGCACATACTGGGTTTGAGCCCCAAGTCCCAGCGCCCGAACCATGGGTCTTTTTCTGGGCCAGGGGTACTCCTGCTCTGCTGGCTGCTGCAAAATTGAAAGGAGAACATAGATCCATGACCCCTGCTTCTTCGTTGTCCCTTTTTGTCCCCAGCAGAACAGACTTGTTCCTGTACTCCCTTGGAGTAGGAAGACTACCACTGTGGACTCTGTACAATGGCACAAGAGCCTAGTGGTAAGTTTCTTGCTCATCTTTCCATCCCTAAGCAAGCATGCAAGAAATAGTCACAATCTGGACCCAAGAAGACAAGGAATGTATGGAGAGTTTTGCCACCTCTAACAAGGACTGAGATGTGTGTTGTCAGAATCTTGGTCAAAGTATCTAGCAGGAGAATATTTATGGTATGGAGTTGTTGGTTATAGTTTGAAGTTAATAAGAGTGATTCCTCTAAAAACAGGAATCTTCATCTATCTACACAGTTCCATTTTGAAAAATATCAGGACTCAATAAATAAACCAAGCACACCCAACAAATCTTTATATTTACACAGCAACAGAGGCCTAATATTTTACAGTTGTTCTAAATCAGCAAACCACACACACTTTTGTTTCAATTTTGCATTTAGAACACAGCTCTTAGAAGAAATTTTACATGAGATTTATTTGTAAAATATCTACTTAGAACTAAGAATGTCATCCTTACATTTAATTCTTTAATGATACAAATTTTAAAGTGTTCAGTTTTCAACCGTGACTCTTGTTTTGCAGAAGTGTAATAGAAAAACAAATCTTGTTCAATTATGTATTCATGATGAAGCTGGAGCAAACAGATCTAAAAAATCCTAACAATATATGGACACTGATTTGGGATACACCTAGAAAGGTTTCAGTAGGCCACTAAGATAGAAACAAGATAAAAATTGTTTCAAAGTTATAATACCAGCTGAAGATTATTTAAAATGGGTTGAACTGCTGCAGTCCAATGAATAGAATGAATGACTTTAGGCACAGCTGGTGGAAACAGCCAATAAGATTTCTTGAGAGTGATTTTTAATTATATTATGATGATCTCAAGAGAGAAGATGCAGTCTGAAATGTATCTTGTCCTGATGGAAATTGATTATTCTGCACAAAGGGTAGCTAGAAGAGTCTCCAGACTGAGCCAAAATCTGCAATGGACAGTCTGGCTTGTAGTCACACCAGATTGGCAGTGCCCTGTCCTACTTGCAGTGCAAAGCAAGTCTAATCAGATGTGAAGCATTTGATATATAGAAAAATTAACTAGCAGCAAGAGAGAGGAGCTGGCACAGCATGAACAAACTTGGCAGCAGAAACAAGGGAAATATAAAGGAAATTTTGGCAAAATTGGAAGGAATTTTATTCTAGTTCTGTTCAGAACAAGCAAAGGAGATGGAGGGAAGGGAAGGGAAGAGATTCTCTTTACTTCCTATTCTACTAACTTTCCTTTTATTTAACTCTAGATATCACTTAAAATCCAAAGAAGGATCATTTAACGTATTTTTATTAATTTATTAAGGTTACAATAAGTAAACATGGCAACCTTGGCCAATCATTCAGATCTACAGGAAACTCAGGACATATCTAGCTATTTTTTTTACTTCTCAAGCCACCATTTTTTAAAACTACTCTCTTAAAACTGAATTCATCAGCATCTTTATGAGAAATGCAAATAAGGCAAAAGAGCGAAAATATCTGAGAATAGTATGAATTCTTAATATGTTCTATGTCCCCCCTCCTTCATGGGTTTTCCCACAAGAAAAAATAGTGTTACCCATTTTGATCTGAACGGTTATCCAATATTTGGGATCATGCAGGTTGTTTCTATTAGGAAGAGAAATTGATGATATAGTGAGGTTTTTCTTTGATGTTTCCTTCCAAAAGATGTACACAATGTCCTTTGTCCCATTAAACAATAGGAGGCAGTTTCTTTGCTCACAGTTTCAAGTCTCTTATCAGCCAACATTTTCCCAAGATCTCTCTCCCTCTCTCATATTCTTAGATTTTCTTAGTGTTCTCTGACTGGGTCCAGATTTTTGCTAACTTCTTTGTGGTGATTTTGTCACTTCCTTCCTTACCTCCACACAAGTTATCCACAACAACTCGGCACCCTCTGATGCTCTGCCACCTATGAACTACAGATTCTGCCATGTGGCCTGCGTTTATGGCAAGGAATCCTATTGTTTGTCTCTTCTATAAAAGAGCTAAATTGCTTTTTACATTAGACATGTCTACCAAAGGTATGTCTTCACTATAGAACTTAACCAAGTTTAGGCAGCTGGGCCTGGGCACATTGTCCATCCTGCAGAGCTTCACACAACTTGTACACATTGTCCAGCCCTATCAAGCCATAGACTGAGACTCCTCAGTGCCACAATAATACAAAATAAAAATGAAGGTCTAGTTGTCCAGTCCCATTGAAAGATGCTTCAAAAAGCCCCAGGAGACACAAGGAAATGTGTTTTTAAAATCTTGTAGCACTCTGCACAAAGTCTGCATCTTCAGCAGGACCTTGCAGCAGGTTCTCCACAAAACATAAGATGCCAGTAAAGGAAAGCCAAGGGTGATGTGGAGCGAGTTCTCTCTTTCCAGCAAATCTAGAAAGCTCAGTAAGGAAATGTAGTACATATTAGGCTTGTATTAAATTATATTTCGCCTTCTCGCTCCACATTCCTCTCCGAGGATGCTAGGACCTGGTCTAATGGAACTGCGGGGCTGCCGGGGGGGTAGAAAAAAGTGGCTGATGGAATGAAGGAGGAGAGCTGGAGCCTCATGTTGAGCCCCTGGGATCTCAGTTGATCTGGTGGAGTGCAAGTGAAGGAGACTACTATGTCTGATGAGCCATATAGCTGTTGCTATGGCGAGGTAGATACCACCTTTCCTCCCAGTGAGTGAAACAACTGGGGAGAAATGTCTAGGAGAGATACAGGGTGTTCCTATACATTGACACTGAGGAAGCAGCCCCTGGTTTGAAGTGATAATAGTAACCAAATTCATGGCTTCCATTGTGCACAAGTCCATGGGGCCGGACGAACTGCATCCAAGAGTGCTAAGGGAATTGGCCAATGAGATAGCAGCACCACTGGCCGTTATCTTTCAAAACTCTTGGAGAACGGGGGAGGCGCCAGAGGATTGGAAAAAAGCAAATGTAGTGCCTATTTTTAAGAAAGGGAAAATGGAGGATCCGGGGAATTACAGACCAGTCAGCCTCACCTCAATCCCTGGAAAAATTATGGAGCAGATTCTCAAAGAATCCATCCTCAAACACTTAGAGGAAAATAAAGTGATCAGGAACAGTCAGCATGGATTTACCAAGGGTAAATCATGCCTGACCAATCTCATCTCCTTCTATGATCAGATGACTGGCTTTCTGGATGCAGGAAGAACTGTTGATGTGATATACCTTGATTTTAGCAAGGCTTTTGATACAGTTTCCCACAGCATTCTCATTGGCAAATTAAGGAAGTATGGGTTGGATAGGTGGACTATAAGGTGGATAGAAAACTGGCTAGATCAACGGTTTCAGCATGTAGGAATCAATGGTTCCATGTCTAGCTGGCAACCAGTCACGAGTGGTGTGCCCCAGGGGTCGGTCCTGGGGCTGGTTCTGTTCAACATTTTCATCAATGATCTGGATGATGGAACAGACTGCATTCTCAGTAAGTTTGCGGATGACACCAAGCTGGGGGGAACAGTAGACACGTTGGAGGGCAAGGACAGGATTCAGGGAGACCTAGATAAATTGGAACAGTGAGTCATTAGAAATCTTATGAGCTTCAATAAGGACAAGTGTAAAATCCTGCACGTGGGACGAAAAAACCCCATGCACCGCTACAGGCTGGGAAACATTCAGCTAAGTAGCAGCAGTGTAGAAAAGGACCTGGGGGTCATGGTGGATGGGAAGCTGGATATGAGTCAGCAGTGTGCTCTTGCTGCCAAAAAGGCCAATAGCATACTGGGCTGCATCAAAAGAAGTATTACCAGCAGATCAAAGGATGTGATCATTCCCCTCTGTTCTGCACTGGTAAGGCCACATCTAGAATACTGTGTTCAGTTTTGGGCTCCCCACTACAAAAAGGACAGGGACATGCTAGAGAGAGTTCAGAGAAGGGTAACCAAAATGATTAAAGGGCTGGAACACAAGCCCTATGAGGAAAGACTGAAAGCATTAGGCTTATTTAGTCTGCAGAAGAGAAGATTGAGGGGGGATTTGATAGCAACCTTCAGCTACTTGAAGGGATGCTCTAAGGAAGATGGAGCTCGACTGTTCTTGGTCATAACAGAGGACAGAACGAGGAGCAATGGTCTCAAGTTACAGTTAGGGAGGTCAAGGCTGGATATTAGAAAAAACTTTTTTATTAGGAGAGTGGTGAAGCCTTGGAATGAGCTGCCGAGGGAGGTGGTGAAATCTCCATCTTTGGAGGTGTTTAAGGCCCGGCTGGACAAAACTATGACTGGGATGGTTTAGTGGGAGTGGTCCTGCCTCTGGCAGGGGGTTGGACTAGATGACCTATGAGGTCCCTTCCAACCCTATGATTCTATGAATCTATGATCATACACAGAGAGTTTACAGTTTTGTTCAATGGCTTTCACCACCCACCCCATAAAAATTGTTCCAGAGCCCCCTACTTCATGGGTTTTTCCAAAGGAGTGAGGGATCAGCTCATCATATTAACAGAAAAGGAACAAATGAAAGCATTATCACTGACATCATGTAAGGGACTGCAATAAAGATTCACACATCCGAACACAAATGGAGAAGCAGTCACAGAAGTTCAGTGTAAGAAAAAGTCATTTCTGCTCCAGAGTTTTCCTTTAAAACATTCACCTTCCCTTTAATTTATTATTCACAGTCTCTGTGTAAAGAATTTGATAATACCCAGTATAAATGATGCCACATAAAAATAAATGTTATTACATGGTGTTGTGAAAGCTAATGCCACCACAATGTATTCTCACACTCCACTGCATTCTCAGAATTAATCAAATCTTGCACGTGTTTGGTCTAACTGAACACTCTATGTACATACATTCAAATAAAAATGACGAAAAAGTTGTGGAAAAATTTGCTCTCTTGTCTAATAAATTTATTTTTTCTCAGTAGTCTTTCCATCATCAACATGGCAACAGGGGTCTAATAGAATGTATTACTATAGAACTAGTAAATTTTTATGTCAGGTAAACAAGGCTGGATTATATGTACCACTATATGCCAGAAAAGCAACACGTTTGCTTACCTGTTTTATTTTAGGGTATTCTGACATTTTTTTATTATCTTAATAACATTGTGATTTTCTTTTGCTTAATCTACCTTACCCTGAATAATCTGGTAGGAAAAATGTACTTTTTAAGAGTATTATCCCTGGAAATATCACCTGCAGATTAATCAGATGCAAAAGAGAGCACAATTACGGTGGTTAACATTACTTTCTCCTCCTCTGTACAATGTGTTTGAAATGTCTTTAAACAGCTTAACAGAAACATCAGCTTTTAGGCTAGCTATACTACTTTATACAAGTAAACTGTACACAGAAAAGTGCATTTTAAACACAGGAGTAACCAGACTAATAAAGTACAATCATGTTACATTGCAGTTTATATCAGATTTCAGCTGACCAAAAAGAGAACAGTCTGTCAAAAGGATTAAATGGTCATTACAAAACAAAAGGAATGCCAATAATTTTTTTAAATCACCTTTATTTTTGGATGTTTGATAAGCTCTGTGTCAGTGACATACACATTGTATGTTTTTCTCAGATTATGAGTGATCCATGACAAACCTGAGGTATACCATTGCAGTACAGCATTATGGCTTTAAATGTGATATTGAACTGGACATCACCATGAGAAAAGAAAACCCCCAGGAGAGGACAGAAGGTAATACAGTGGTTCTTTCAGTGGTGTGGGAGACATGGAAAACTGCTGCTTAGCTGAACAGTTACCCTTTGTTCTCTCTTCAGCTATGGATCTGATTTCTCTGAATTGGGCTTATTACAATAAATATAGATGCACAACATGATTATTTATGGGAAGAAAACAGACAAAAGAGGTTGACTTGCTGGTACCTAAAACCTCATTTTCTGAGCTTTTCCCCTTGAGGCCCTTTCATTTGTTGCTCCATTGTATTCTCATTGTTGTTCAATGATACAAGCCTAAGCTGTTCATCAATTTACACACTCTCCCATCTCTCTCTCTGCCTCTTTCTCTCTATCTCCATGTTAATAGTTCCCCTGAAATCCTATCACTTTGCTGGAGGATTGATGTAAGTCTCCAGCAATTAACATAATTACAAGCCTGATTATCTTCTAATTGCATTATGAGTATTTGGTTATTCACTACACAAATTAGGGAAAATTAAAGAGGAGCAAGATCCTGTGGTGTGGGCGGCATGCTTTCTAAAACTGTTATAAGCATCTGAAAGCAGGGAGATAACAAGGTGAAGATGTTTTGTATTTCTATTGGTTAATAGTTGTTACCATCATTGTAGGAGATCATTTCTTTTTTCTTTCTATGCTCCATTTTTCTGAACTGAAAGATACAGTTCAGCTTGCTTTATTTTGCAAGTTTATAACTAAGACACAGTACACTTACACAATAAGTTGCAGCATTTCTAGATAAGATAAAAAGATAGAGTCAGAACTTTCAGCATAGGGCATTTGGGTTGATCCTGCTTTGAGTAGGGGTTTCACTAAATGACCTCCTGAGGTCTCTTCCAACCTTAATCTTCAATGATTCTGTGATTTGGATGTTGTCTACCAAATTAGTAAAAAGCATCAATAATTCAGAAATATAACTCAGGGATAGTGTTCATGGTAGCAGAGCAAATGAAGCAGTAAAGAAATGTGCAGACGTGCAAGTACTAAGCTGTTCCTTTCTCATATTTTCTGGTGTCACATTATTGCTAAAATGAATAGGGGTAGATATGAATAGTGAATAATTCTTTGAGAGTGGGTTTTAAAGTGAATGATGGTGTGGCATAGGGAAAGAACTGGACAGAAGTGACTGGACATATCGTGACAAAAAAGTTGTAAGGGAGAGTACAGAACTGAAATATGTGGAAAAGAAAATGATGTGACTGGACACATTTAAAAAATGTATTTCTAAGTTATTTGTGTAAAATCTGGAATTGTACATGCAAAAAAATAATTATGCATTTATAGTGGAAATTATACAAGCAGTTTATGCCAGACTGTCCGTAAATTTCCCCTTTCCTTTACCTAGTGTGCTTTTTCATCTTTCGCACATGCATAGTGCAATTTTTAAAATGTATCTGTGTCTGGAGAAGTTTAGCTGCATTGTCCTGTCAAATGATAGGTGATTTTTGTTCAGTTCAGACATGTGTTGTATATTTTAATTGTTGTCTACTAAAGAACAAACATCCTAGTGTTTGACAAACTGCTGTCTCATCTTGGGCCAAATCCTGCTCATCTTTCTCACAAGTCCCTCTGTTGGAGTGCTTGTGGTAGACACGAGGCTGACAGCATGGGAAATGAATGCCAATGAGTTTATCAAAGGGGGAGATATAGTACAAAGAGCAAGATCCACCAGAGAACAGTTGGAAATCTTGACCTCGAGTCAGACTGCTAACAAGGCTACCAGTTAGTGCTGTAGGGGTCTAATCACAAGGAACTGATGACACCTAATCTTTTCACAGAGACTAGCAAACAGCCTTCTGATAGAAAATATGACTTTTGATTTATTTAGGGCTACAGTGTGTCCGATTTTCTGGACAGGCCCTCTTTTTTAAGCCTGCTTTCTCCATCCATTTGGAGTTTTCAAATAACAGGCAGTGACTGGGGGAGGGGGGGTTGCAGAGCAAGTCATAGCTATGAAAAAGCCCCAACTGATCCGTTTCTTAATTTGTCCTTCCACTGCATGCATAGGCAATTTGTCCTTTCTCCTGCAAGCGATAGGCTTGGGGAGAGGGTCTTACAGGCAGGTGCTGACTGACAGTTCTCTCTGCATCCTGGGCTTGTGCCAGGCATCCTGTTACTATGACAGGGAATGATGCTGTACCCCACCTCCAGTGAGTACCATTGCTGCAGGAATCTCCTCTAGAAACCCCAGCTTGCCCCATATCTCCCCCCCTACACACACACACCCCCTTCAGCAGGAGTGCCAGAATCTGTGTAGAAGTGCAGGGGCACCAGCACCAGAACTGTGGCCTCCTCCTTGTTGCCTCAAACCAAGCCAGAAGCCTGAGCTGGACCATGGTAAAAGTAACCCAAGCAGCCCAAGCTGCTTTTGGGACCCCTGAATCCTTCACATGCCCTGGGTGCACCTCTAGCTGCACCCACCCCCTGTGGTTTGCTGTCCAGGCTGGTGGAGTGGATCTGGGGTTTCCCACAGTGGCCTGGGCTCCCTTGGTGGCTCTTACCATGGCTCAGCTCCAGCCTGGCTGGGGGGTGGGGCGGTTGAGGGGAAGAAGAGGAGCAAGGGTGGGAACCTGTGGTCAAATGGAGATTAAGGCCCATCTCAGTCCCCCTCACCAGGAAGAAGCTGTCACTTCTAATAGAGGTTCATGGGAGGGAGCTGATCACCTTGCTGTGAAGCACAGCCCCTGCTGCCACAACTCTGCACCTGCCTGAGGCTACTAGTCCCATGTTAAGAAGGAGGTGGACATGGTTCCTGTCTCCCCAGTTCCAGCATCCCTGCCCCTCAGTGTCCTCTTTTCGGAAACCTGCCATATGGTAATCCTGGATCTCTTAACTAATGATCTGAATAGGATTCGAAGTAGGGATTTAAGACTTCACACCCATTAGTGATCCCTGAATCGCACAGAATAACTGTGAGGAACAGGTTTCAGTTCAAGCTGTTTCAATAAAGTGGAAGTGGTACATTCAGTTCACCTGGATTTTGTGCTCTGCAAAGGAATAAGGGATACCTCCCCACTAGGGCCTACAGATGGCTGACTGGCTCCAGGCCCTGACCTGAGAAATAGTTGGGACTTAATTATTTGACTATTATAAAGGAGAGCTGAAGGCAACAGAAGATTACATCATTTGTTAGTTGTTAAGTGCCACAGGAGTCCTTGCTTATTTTGCTGAACTAGACTACCCCTTTGGAACTTGACATCATTATTCAGGAAGCTGTGGGGCTTGGGACTGTGTCCTAAAAGGACTGCTACTGTAGGGAGGAATTGCTCCATAAGCCAAACAGATAGAAGATTGTGTGGAGTCCTATATTGCTGTGAGTCTGTGGTTAAAAGCCAAGAAATCTTGATTGCTGAACTTACTGGTATGAGGGACAGACTTGGGGAAAGGACTACTTGACCTGAACAGACTTTTGAAGGAAGAATCTGTAAGGTTTGATTTGTTTGTTAAGAAGGCTTAAAAGAAGACCATGAAACCTACTGGAAACTGTTCTCTGAATTCCTTGAGAAAGCTCTGGCAGAGCTAGTACAGGGAATGAGAAGATTCAGAAAGATTAATGTCTTATCTGATATGAGGAAGGTGCTATAAAATAGATTCCAATCATTTTACACCCTCCTAGGCTATGTCTACACTTCCCAAACTTAGCTCAAATTTGTTAATTTGAACTAATAAGTTCAAATGTAGTTCGAACTACATTTGAATTTACTAGTTCAAATTAACAACGTGTACTAAATTGAATTACAGTTAATTCGACTTAATCCACTTTGTTAATTTGAACTAACTGCCCTTAGTCTGAACTAACAAAGTGGATTTAAATGTCCATGCTGTGCCGGGTTTGAACTAAGGATGGAACTAAGGGCTTAGTTCAACCTAAAAGGCAGGTCTTACTAATATGAACTAAGCTTTCATTAGTTCAAATTAAGAATTCCTTAATTCAAACTAATGAAAGCCTATTGTAGACAGGGACTAAGTTAAGCCTCCTTAATTCGAACTAACTTGCAAGTGTAGACATAGTCCTGGAGATTTGTTTGGTGATTTAGGTTTAGATGAGCCCAACACTCTAAGCTACTAAAGAGCAAAACTTATCTCTGGTGAAACGAGAAAGTCTTGCTGTTAAGTCTCTTCTATACATCACACAATCCAAACCCCTCTATCAAAGAGATCACCCAGAATGTCCCCTAGCACCATACAACTCTACTCCTTCAAAGAGGCTCTGCTAACTACAACTGTTTGAGTATTTTTCAATGAAACAAACTTTAGTCTGAAAATATTGATTTGTGAAAACTGAAAACTTTAATAGTAATGGAGTAGTTCTGCTAGAAGGTTTCCTCAAGTCCACAGTTAGGTTTCTAGTCAAAACAGAAACAGTGAGAGCAAACCAAACAGTAAGACAGAGACAAGGCCCCTGAATAGCCAATAGCGCAGTGATTAGAAGACTTATGTCAGAGATCTAGGTTTAAATCCCTACTGTACTTGAGCCAGAGTAGGGAATTGAACTTGTCCCCTACCTCCCAAATGACAGGCCTACACACAGGGCTATTAATTAATCTAGATTTTTTTAAGGGGTGGAAGGGGGGGGTCTCCTTTTTGAACAATAAACATTGAAGGATCTCAATTTCATCCCAATGTGAAATGGACTTTTTTTTAATTAATTTTGAAATCTCAAATGTTTGTGGGGTGGCAAAACTGTTTGCTATCCAGCTCTGCTGATGCCCTCCAAAAGATCACTTAATTTAAGGAGGGGTAACCATGTTAGTCTGTGCACAGCATCTGACGAAGTAGGCTGGAGCCCATGAAAGCTTATGCCCAAAGAAATGTGTTAGTCATTAAGATGCCATGGGACTCTTGTTTTTACTTAATTTAAGGAAGTTAAATAGCATAAAATTCCTCCATGGTGGCTGGGATGGAGGCAGTTATGTCTGGTGGCTACAGCAGAAATTGGTAGTTAGGACCTAGAGCTCAGAATCAGAACCAGAATGACTGTTTACCTTATATTAGCATCCTGGGACTTAATTTACAACAGAACTGCAGAATCCCAAATAATTTGAGGTTCACATCAAATCTCAAACCAAACAAATTTCAGAATGTGATGTAAAACTTTTGCAGAATTCTATCAGCTAGTCCCTCCTTTCCTGCTATGAATGACGATGCTGAAAGTCACCACTTTCTGTTAAAGAACTCTAAAGTGAGGACCACTCTCTTTTACAAGGGAAAACTGTAACTATGACAAAACTCAGATATAATGCTAAAAAAACCATTTAAATCAGGAGTCTCAAACTCAGATCACCATAAGGGCTGCATGAGGATGAATACGTTAGCCAGAGGTCCAGAAAACGCATGAGGACTGGTATGGTAGCCCAAGGGCCACACCACTCAAACCTTTTCATACAATGATATTGCAAATATCCATAGTGATAGTGTAGTTGTGGGCCACAAGAAGTAACTTTAAGGGACACATGCGGCCCTCAGACTGTGAGTTTCAGACCCCTGATTTAGATTTTGCCAGCTATGAGCAGGGCCAAGTGTCTAAACTAGTTTCATCCTTAAACTGAATCCTTAAAACAGGGCAAAATTCTGTATAACTTTTATGTCTTTTGTGGTTAGTGGCAATGGCTTTCAGTCCTGATATCTGCAGATTACCATTAAACTCAATGGAGCTTTCTATCCATTTACTCCAGTGCTTAAGATAGCCCAGTATTTCTTTCCACACACTCCCTTCCACCTGAATGCTGGTCATTTTCAAAGCTGTCAGGTGTATGTATTCTGAAGGTTTTCTGCAATCTGGCTACTGAATAGTTCAAACAGAAATGCAGCATTGGAAAGCTATCAAAGTAACAAGATTACCATCATGATCCTCTTCGTAACAGGAGGAGTTCTGAATGTGTTTTGCATCAATTTGCACCATCTCAGTCATATACCACAGATATCAATATGGAGGACAATGGAAAAGAATGAACAAGGAAGTGAATAAACATGAGAAAATTGATTGTTTCCATTTGCATTTTTATGTGTTTCATAATAACGCTTTTGGGGCACACATCTGTAAGAGTTACAAGCACCTGAATATTTTCAGAAGATGGCCACTTTCAGACTTTAATAGAATTTCTGTGACCAAGACCCAAAGAAATAGTCCATGTGCATTCTTAACAAATTATTCTAAGAACTGGGGACCAATTGGCTAATTAGCAGCACTGTAGAAAAGGACACAGGGGTTATGGTAGATGGGAAGTTGGATATGAGTCAGCAATGTGCTTTTTTTGCCAAAAAGACCAATGACATATTGGGCTGCATCAGCAGGAGTGTTGCCAGCAGATCAAGAAATGTGATTATTCCCATCTCTTCAGCACTGGTGAGGCCACATCTGTAATACTGTGCCCAGTTTTGGGCTCCACACTACAGAAAGGATGTTGACAAATTTGAAAGGGTCCAGCAGAGGGCAATGAAAATGATTAAGGGGTTGGGACACATGACTTACATGGAGAGATTGAAGGAATTAGGCTTACTGAGTCTGCAGAAGAGAAGGCTGAGGGGGGATTTGATAGTAGCCTTCAGCTACTTGAAGAGGTGCTCCAAAGAAAAGGGAGTTAGGCTGTTCTCAGTAGTAACAGAGGACAGAACAAAGAGCAAGGGTTTCAAGTTACAGCTGGGACAGTCAAGGTTGGATATTAGGAAAAACTTTCTTACTAGGAGGGGGGTGAAGCATTGGAAAGGGTTACCTAGAGAGGTGGTAGAATCTCCATCTTTGGAAGCATTTAAGGTCTGGTTAGACAAAACCTTGGCTAGGATGATTTAGCGGGAGTGGTCCTGCTTTTAGCAGTGGGTTGGACGAGATGACCTCACGAGGTCCCTTTCAACCCTATGGCTATGTCTACATTAGGAAAAGTTTAGTTTGCGCTTGTTAGTTCAAAGTAATAAGTTCAAGGTTAGTTTGAACTAACCTCAAACTTATTAGTTTGAATTAACAATGTGGACTAGTTTGAACTAATGTTAGTTCGAAGTAGTCCACATTGTTAATTCGGGACTAACTGCCTTTAGTTCGAACGCATTAAGTTGGAACTAAGACTTAGTTCTGGTTGTCACTATAGTTACTTTGAACTAACATTCAAACTAAGTGCTTAGTTCGAACTGTCCAGTGGTAGTTACTAGTTTCAACTAAGTGTTCTTTAGTTTGAACTAAGGAAAACCTGATGTAGACAGTCAAAAAGTTAGTTCAAATTAAGCCTCCTTAATTCAAACTAACTTGCCAGTGTAGGCATAGCCTATGATTCTATGATTCAGTTAACTGCTAGAAGGCAATGTTCATGAGAAGATAATCCAAAACCATTTCAGATTGCTGTAACAGGGATGCTGGCACAGGACCTGGTAGAAAAGCCAAAATATCATGTTGCAGTTTCCCTTAAAGTTGAAGCATTGCATTCTTTTTTATTTGAACCTCCTGCAGCAGAGGTGAAAAGCAAATAAAATATTGTTTCACTGCTTCATTACTTTGGTAAGAAGGCTTGACTACCAGCATGGTTGGCAGGAAAAATATTATTTCATTGTCACATTATTTGTTCACCTGCTGCAAGGTAGATAAAAGCTAAGTCACTTTTTATTTGTTTAGGTTTTGCAGGACACCCATACTGACACATCAAGCACAACTTATTCCATATAGCAACCTGTTTTACTGATTACACCAGAGAAAAAATACTACATGAGACAAGATTTAACAAAGTGGGACATGTAAAAGTAATATTTGTAGAAAACAATACTTTATTTTACAGGTTTTTATAGCATAATCCCTTAAGCTTGTGTTCAGTTATTGTCTATGTTAAAAATGCTTTAGAAAATAACAGGGCTAGTTTGATTATATATACTTCATGCACTAAAAACACAAAGTACAGATTATGAAGGTGAGGTTTTTTAAATCAGAGTCTTGTATCAGAATTCTTTTTAGATTTTATTTTATGTCACTAATTTATTTAAAACTAATTTTTCTGTTTGTATTTTGACCAAGAAGCTTTAATTCACAATTAGTAAATGTATTTGAAAATGAAGCTAAACACCAAATCCCACATTCACTTCTCAGACCAAGCTTCCATTGCAGCATGACCCAAAGTAGAAAAAGTAAAGTGGTGTGCTATAACATGTACAGTAAACACTAGGGCTTTCTGAAAACAGTGTTTTATTAAGAAGTGAAAGCTATTGTAGTGCTCAACGGAGAATACAAACAATGACTCAATGAGAGGTCTTGGTTACAGGATTCAGCTACACTTTCATTTTACAAAACAAATACAGTGCATTTTGTTTCTGGTTTTACAACCAGAATCACGGATTCTATGTACTAAATTCTAGGTCAATGAGCCAAGAAGGGATTTATATTCTGGTTAGTTGTATATTATCTCTCTCTATATATGTATATAGATATTGGTACACTCATATGTTCAACTATGAAATTATTAAAAGCCAATAAGATCAACAGTGTACATAAAATAAGATGAACGCTTAATATTTCAGTTCCAAGTGTGTGTTTTTCCTTTAATATATTAAATTTAGTGGGAAGTATACGTGGTTTTAATTCTTTTCTACTTGGTTTTCAGAGTAATATTTGAATGCTTTTTATTTTATCATTCACTTCATTTATGTGATTAGAAAAGAAAATTCAAATCTCAGCTGCTTTCATTTTATAGGCCAGTTCCACATTATAAATACAGGCAATATTTCCCTCTCTGCTAGGGCAACTCTAGAATACACTGTTACTTTAATTAGAATACTGGCTAAAAAGCCCAGTGCTGCAATATTTACTCATAAAAAGATTACTAGTAAAGTTATATGTCCATATCCTCTGAAATTTCATGCTTTACTAGATTTTGTTTCCATCTTTAGTTAGTCAAAACTTCCCTTAATCATACTAAGTCTTATTCTTCATCCACAGAATTTTGAACATTTTGCTATCAATTTCAATGAGGGCAGGAGCAGGCCAACTAGGAAACAAAACTGAAATGTCTCACTCCTCCTTTTGAAATAAACTGTTTTACTTCATGCCAAAAAGCCAGCATCTTCTGGTGATTTGAGCATGGGATTGGATGATAGAATATCCTGAATTCTAATCCCATTTCCACCAAACTGGGATTCACTACATCATCAGAAGCAAATTATATGGGGCCACATCCAAAGCATAGTGAAGTCAGTTGAAAGACTCCCATTACCTTCAGGGGAGAACAATTAATCTTAAATTTTAGTAGAAATAAATATTAGGAAAGCTTTGATTCCATTCAGTTGCACTGTATTATGTGTAGAGTATATTACTCTTTTGTCTTTATTTAATTTTGAAAGGTAGAGGTAATATACAGAGCTATAGTGTACAGTGAGGAGATTTTTATGTGTATATATATATGAAATGTGATTTCATTATGTTATGTTCTTTTTGAAAGCCAATTGAAATAATATAAGAGATTATAATGCTTGATTGCCAAAACTGTATTATGCTAGCGCATTGTATTTTATATTTTCTGAGTGGCAATATTTCCTTTACAGTACAGAGGATCACCAGACCAATACAATTTCAAGACCCAATTTCAATAGTGTTATAGGGTCATTTGTGCACAACAGCTATTTTTCAAACTGAGATTTTCAGAATTGTTGAGACTGTAGTGCATGTTCAGACACCCATTTGGAATACTATAGCCACTATGGATGTAGAAACTCTTTACACCAACATCCCATGCAAAGATAGATTACAGGGTATTAGCACCGCTGCTTAACATGCAGAAGGTCCTGGATTCAATTCCCAGGGGGTTGGACTCGATGATCTCATGAGGTCCCTTCCAGCCCTATGATTTGATTTGATTAGAAGAACCACCCCAGATAATGCCACAGCACACCTTAAGTCTGAACTTTGTGGCTTTGTACTTACAACCATTTCAGATTTGAGGATAATTTATACCTTCAACTTAGCAGTACTGCTATGGGTACCTGCATGGCCTTACAATATGCCAACATTTTTATGGCTGACTTAGACTTCCTCAAGTCTCATACCAAAAATCTCTCCTCTACTTATGCTACACTGAGGACATCTTCATCATCTGGACCCACAATAGGGATGCCTTTGAAGATTTCCACAGATATTTCAACAATTTTCACTCCACAATCAGGGGTTAAAGTAACGGGGAACACACCGGATCACAGTTGTAGGCCCCCTATTTTTAGGCTGGCAGTGTTCTGGGGCCCCTAAAAATAGAGAGTGGCACTGGAACGCAGAGTGCCCAGGGACCTGCTAGAAATACTATGAGCAGCCAGAACGCAGTGTTCTGGTGGCTCCACCTTAAACTCTGTTCCACCTTAAGCCCAGCCAGTGGAGAACTGCAGCAGGCCAGGAGTTTGTGAATCTCCCCCCTGCAGGGCGGAGCAGCTTGTGGCTGGGCAGCTAGCCCGCAAACAGCCCAGGTAAGTGCTTTGGGGGGGCCTGCTGGGGATTTTCTCTCTCTCTCTGTAGGTGTGTGTGTGTCTGTCTGGGGGTGGCTGTGGCTGTGTGTGTCTGTCTGTCTTGTCTGTCTTTCTGGCAGTGGCTCTATGTATGTATCTGTGTGTCTTTGTGAGTGTCTAGGGGTGGCTGTGTGTGTGTTTCTGTGTCTGGGGGTGGGTATTGGGGCAGGGGATGGGTTTGGGAGATGGATATTGGGAGCCACTCGTGCTGGAGGTGGGGCCCACCCATACCGGAGGGGAGGCTACCCATTCTGGAGGGGGGGGGTCCACCTGTGTGGGAGAGTTCCGGGACCCACCAAATTATACTTTAACCCCTGTCCACAATCAAACTTATCCTGGAACACTCCACACAGGAGATCTACTTTCTGGACACTACAGTACAAATTAGTGAGGGACACCCAAACACCACCCTATATGAAAACAGACTGATCACTATAGTTATCTACATCACTCGAGGTTTCATCCAAAACACGCCACACAATCCATTGTCTACAGCCAAGCTCTAAGATATAACCATATTTGCTAGGATCCCTCAGACAGAGACAGACACCTTCAGGATCTCTATCAAGCATTCTTAAAACTACAGTACCGCCTGTGGAAGTGAACAAACAGATTGACAGAGGCAGGCAGGTACCCCAAAGTCAACTACTACAGGAGATACCCAAGAAAGAAAACAGGACGCCTCTAGTAATCACCTACAACCCCCAAGTCAGACCTCCAGCACATCATCAAGGATCCACAGCCTATTCTACAAGACAATCCCTCACTCTCTCAAGCCTTAGGAAACAGACCTCTTCTCTCTTACAGATAGCCCCCCCAACCTTGTGCAGATACTCACCAGCAACTACAGACCTAACAACAGAACCATTAAAGCAGGCACATATCCCTGCAACAAACCATGCTGCCAGCTTTGTCCACATATCTGCACAAAAGACACCATCATAGGACCTAATCAAGCCAGGTACTCCATCAAGGGCTCATTCACCTGCTCATCCACCCATGTGATTTATGCCATCATATGGCAGAAATGCCCTCCCCCAGCTTATATATTGGACAAACAGCACAGTCTCTGTGCAAAATAATAAATGGGCACAAGTCGTGCCACACAACTCCTTGTTGTTTTTTCATCAGAAATCACAACATCCAAAAACCAGTGGTGAACACTGCGATCTTCGTGATCACCACATTAATGATTCACTAATAGCTGTGCTCAAACAAATGAACATCACAGCAAGGCTTCAAAGAGAAACTGCAGAATTGAAATTTATATGCAAATTTGACTGTCTCTTCAGGACTAAATAAGGACTTTGGATTTTTTTCTCATTACATCAGGTGATTTGATCTCATCTTCTATATGCTGTTCCCCAGTGTTTGAATCTTAACAACGGCCTTGATTTACTGTTACAGTTGGATGTCATCTTATGACTTACACTTCCTTGCATTTATTTTCCTCCCATTCTGTACATTCCCCCATCTTCAAAGCATCTAACAAAGTGGGATTTTCTCCCATGAAAGCTCATGTGATAAATAAACCTGTTAGTCTTTAAAAGTGCCACAGGACTCCTTGTTTGTTTTCCATCTAGACTAAACATTAATCTGCATATGCAATATGGAAAGGAATCAGCATCCTCACTTTTGGTTAACTACACTCTTTTAGAGGTAACTACAGTGCAGCATAGTAGTAGCAGACCAGGAGCCATAATTTTGGTCACCTCTTCCACGCCTGCTAGTGTGTGAAGGGAAAGATTTGTCTCTAAGGTTCCTATTTAGGTGAACACATGTCCAACATTAAGCACAAAAAGCAAATGTTAAAAAATGCTTAGTGACTTGTAAGTCTAAGTCCTAGGGACTGTTAATGTATTCCAGTTCTACACCGGCTGTGATTTCATCTTCTGGGAGCCATTAGCAGCTGACATAAAGCAGAACAGCTGAAGAGATGCTCTAATTTGTGCTGTAAAAGTATCCTTGCACAGGGCCAGGGGACTGCCAAGAGGATTTTTAATGTCATCTTTGCACAGGTTTTCCATTCGTGGCTGTACCTGAGAATCTGGTCTTCAGCCTTCATGAGAGCTCTACTAAGTGTTCTTGAGCACCACTGTTAGTTAACCAACCACAAGGTTAATGATGATTGCAGAAGAATTGCTGAGCATACTGTGACAGACTGCTTCCCAAATCCAGTCTGGTATACCACTGTGACCTCCTGATTTCCACTCCTGAACCCCAATTTGCCCCACTTTGCCAGGTGACTACTTGCAGCTGAGTCAGTCCACTCCAGCCTCTCACACGCAATCAGTCCCAGGCAGTGGGTATGTCCCCTCTGGCTACTCGTGGGATGGTCCACAAGCAAGCACCCCTGGCTCCAGATACCACTGCGGGAGCCATTGTCTTACAAGGGTTGGGACCCACTCCCAATCACTATAAACTCAAGTCTGCCCATTTAACAAAGAAATGGGTTGTGTCTAGCCTTCTTCATTCACACCCTCTAAAGACCACACACTTTAGAGACAACTACTACTAGTTTATTCATCAGATTATAATTTTGAGTGAGAATATGGCCAATCAAGGCAGAATCACAACATAAATGAGTCAGGAGTGACCACTAGGAAATAAAAGATAAAACATGCATACTAACCTAATATTGCTATCTAAACTGACCTCATAGTCCAAGTTTATGCTCAAGTTGTTTGGCTGTCAGATGTTTGTACAGCCAGTCTCTGCCTGAGGCTTGAAGTCATTTCAAGATGAAGATTTCCATGCAGAAATTCCAAAATCCTCCCAACTGTCTCTGTCTGTTTTCCAACCCTCTCAACCTCTCCCCTTCTGGGCAGACGCGATATCTTTGTCCAGTCTGAGCCACCTCAATTTGCATGTTCTTTGTTGCCTCCTTCAGGTATTTGCTCACAGCTGTGTCTGTTTACATGTTGCTGGTAGAGAGTTCTGTCTGTTCCTACCACTTCCTGAGCCATAGAAAACGCTTCACTTCTGTGCACATGCATGAGCCTGCAAGAAATACAATATCACAGTAACCATCTAGAACAGGTTATGAACATCCATGAAGAAACCTTGTATGGCATAACTGTCATAAAAACATACAATCACAGTCAGGGCCATCCCTGGGGGACTGTGGGGCCCCGGGCAAATCACCCTCTGTGGGGCCCCCACTCACGCCTCTGGCACTGGGAGGCGGGGCTGGCCAGCCCAGGAGAAGGACAGGCCCCTGCACTAGCCATCTCGTGCCGGGGACTGGGCGAGCCAGCAAAAAGGGCACCCCAGTTCAGGGCTGCTGGTCTGCTCCCACCCCCTCAGCCACGTGTGCTGCTCTTGGCTCTGTGCCGGAGCAGTGGGGATGGTGCGAGAGGCAGTGCAAAGCTGGTATTGCTACCCCCCACCTGGCCCCCGCAGCGCTGCTTCCTCCCTGCTGCCCTCCTTGTTATATTTTTCTTTGGTTTTTGGGTTGCACCTTCAGCAATTTGGACAGAATAATTAGGGTTTTCTTATTTTTTTTAATCCCAGATTTAGAATCAATAGTATTAAGTAGCAGTGTATTTTGCAGTTACTATCAAGTAATCTCTTATGTTGGATCAAACATCTTTCCTTAAAATTAGGGTATTGACTCTTTTCATTCTTCCTCTTTCTTTTTCTGCAGCATCTTCATGTGAAAATCTATCTGATGGAGCATATCCTAGGTAAAGAAACAGCATTTTTTTTTAAATGGCTCATTTTATGCTATAGGGAAGGTAATAATTCTAGCATAAAAGAAGATTGGAACTTTATCAAGTTGAAGGCCTTGTCTTTCATTTGTTTCTGTGCTTTTTATGTGTACTCACTAATTAATCTTTGCCATAGTACTTTATGGATAATGCTTAAGAGATGCTACAGCCGAACAACAAACATGTAAGTTATTATGACTGAGTAATCATAGTTCAACTATGATCAGAGTATCACAAATATGTCATCTGCAGGATTCTCAAACTTAGCAATATTCTGCTCTTTAATTTCAATTGACCAACTAAATGATTTCATTCAGTGATTCATCAGATTTTGAAAAATCCCCAGAAACTAACTTTCTGATGAGCCAGAATGCTTTGTCAACTTTTGACAATGCCTGCATTTTACTTTTGAAGAATTATCTGTTGTCATTACTTAGTCCCTTCAGTTGCCTCCTCCTTACCACCTCATTCAGCGTATTTTGATGAATTCATACAATGGTGTTTCATAATTTGTGGAGAATACCGTTTGAGATATTGATCAGCCTTTTCACATATACTAGTTAGAACCAGAAACAACCATCTAGTGAATTCAACAATGAAACTACAAAAAAAAAATCTTTATCTAGAACTCCATATTCATATACTGTGTTCATCTTCCAGAAGATCCTAGAAGCATTTGGTTTGCTAAAACCTAATAGTTTACCACTCCACCCATTCCATTCCCCTTGACAACATGCAATGATAGTTAATTCCACAGAGTAATCAAACCCATCACCAATGATTCTACCTATTCCCTTCTCCATCTTGGGTTCTAAACAATTCCATAACTTTATTTTTTTTTGTACTCTTTTCAGTAAACAGGACAAGAACTTTGATGCTCTCATTATTTATTTCAACTTTTTAGAATAGCTACATTCTTTTATTTGAAGATTGAAATTAAAACCAAGCATTTATTATGAAAAGAAACTACAAATGTCATGTTATGCCAATCGTTTAGAGTGATAAAGTTCATAATGTGGGAAAGGGAGAACTTGGAAAGTTCAAATATAACCTCAGACTCCCTCCCATTCTTGCTCCTTCTTTTCCCAAAAATCCCAACAACATGGCTACGTCTACACTTGCAAAGTTAATTTGAAGGTTATTTTGAATTAGCTACTTCAACTTTAAATAGAAGTTAATTTGAATTAGAGAGTCTTCACTAGACTTCTAATTTGAATTAAAGTAGGTTTGATTAATTTGACTTAGAGGATATGTCCACAAGCAGGTTTTAAATCAAAATAACACTGGTTGTTTTGATTTAAAAAAGCTTAGGCGCACACTATGTTTTCATGTTTTGAAATGACAAGCGCCATCATTTTAAAACAAGCAAAGTTAGAAAGGTAGATCAATTCAATAAAACCTCATTTAAAATCAAAACGACATTTAGATCACAACCGTTATATCAAAATAACACGGTGTGGATGTGTTCTTTTGATTTAACAGTTGTTTCAATTTAACACTTTTGCCCTTCTCCTTCTCAGGGTCCCTTCCTCTAATCATATATTGGGTGGGGGTATGGCCCTTTTAGGGGGACATCTTGCCACACCTCCCATGGTACTCCTCTCCTAAGTCAAACTAGCAAGTCCTGTCCTTGGACATGCTAGTTCGATTTGACTTTCTGGTGTGGTTCTGTTAACTAAATTTAGCTTAAATCGATTTAATGATTGTTATAGTGATTTTATTAAACTGATTTAAATTAAATTGATTTAACTGCCTGTGTGTGGACATAGCCAGAGAGTCTACACTATACTCTCTAATTCAAACTAGGGGGAGGTAGGAAAATCAATGGGGCAATTATATCAAATTAAGCCTGCTCCCCTGCTAACACTGGCTTAATTCAAAATAGTAACTTCAAAGTAACCATTACTTCAAAGTTAAAGGAGGTTTTATTATATCCAATTAGCCTTTCCTTATTTTGAATTAAGAAAAGGCTTAATTCAATGTAACAAAATGATAGTGTGGCCAGGGAATAAATTATTTCTAATTAAGCCTCCTTAAATCAAAATAACTTCTGAGTGTAGATGCACTCCAAGAGTAAAAATCCTAGCCTCAGTGAAGTTACTGGAGCTAAGATTTCATCTATGCTCTCTTTAGGGGGAAAACCCCCCCCACAAGATTTTTCACAATCTTCTTTATTTGGGGCCCTTTAAAAAAAAAGCTATCAGTTTACTTCACTTATGCTAACAGCATCTGTAAATACTCATGGCTGATCACCCTTTTCTAACTTATCTATCAGAGACGTATGATGAAAAATGTGTATTTAGAGCTAGAGATGTAGAATAAGATGCTATCATTAGTGAGTGTATGTAGAATGGCCACTGACTCTTAACTTAAAACAATGGTAGTGGTGCTAAAAGGATAAACACAGAAACCAAAATTCCTAGATGCTCCAGCTCCAGTTCATTGGAAGGAGAATATGTCTAATGAGACTACGAATTTTATTTATTGATTCTTTATAGATGCAGTGAGGGTAAAATTAAAAACTGGACTTCCGTCATATATAGTAGTTACATTCACGACAGCAGCTTCCATTCTAAATAGAGGAAATACCATAGTAAAAGCAAACACTCTGGTGTGCTAAAGTCCATATTTAATAGCCTCTCCTGTACACATAGTGTTTTATTGTTAACCTTGAGTGACATACACAATAAAAACTTAGGGAAAAGTCACTTGAATTGCACTCCATTGATTTTTAACAGGAACCAAAGACTTACATAAAAGTATATTCATAAGGTTATATACCAAGGCCACTGTATTGGTAATTTTCCATACATCCATAAGGCCATAAAAGAGTGGCACTTATAAGTGTATAATGTGAATTGCTTGGCAGTTCAGTGTGGTAATACAACTGTCAACTTTATTTCATATTGTACACTAGTGTAGATAGACAATGTCCTTTGAAAGACATGCTTTTTAACTAGTAGAAACTCAGTGACTGACACATGCATTCTTCTTTGTATCAAGAGTTTGACATCATTTTAAGTGCTAAAAAGAAATGTACCTTTCATAACACAGAGAAATTCTGATGCTGCCTAAAATTATGGGTGGAAAATAAAAAGTCTCTTCAAGAGACAGTGCATATCATGAGTTTTTTGTTTGGTTTTTGTTTTGTTTTGAAATCACATTGAGATATGGTATGACCAGAAATGTGTGAAACTTGGTGGTTTCAGTTTGGAAGTTTAGAAAATGGATTAGTTATTTCCTCTTGAATTTGCACTCTTTGAGTTATACTCTTGGTTTTGAGACTGAAAAAAAAGAACATACAAAGCTATTAACACTTGTCTGTGTTCAGGTCAAAACTATGGCAAAAATTCTGGAGTTATGATATTGTTTTTAGCATGTCTTCTCATGTTATCTGGCAGCTTAGCGCAGATTCACTGGAATATTTACAAACCCATCCTGGGCTTTGGTTGTGTAACAAAACCCGAATACAGGAAAGTCTTGCTTTGTTTCTGCTTTTATTTTCAAAGCTTCACCCAGCTCTAGATATGGCCATCTAAATCCTGCACTCTGGGTCATATTCATCCATTAAAGTTACTGGAGTTGCATCAGCGATGAATTTGGCCCATTAGCTCTCAGATAGTTGGGTTAGCTTAAACTCATTTTAATTTTTTAATGGTATATATCATTTCCACTTACATCATGACAAACTGTGTAATCTCGGGTCAGTCCTCAGCTTTTCTGTAACAATGCTTATTTAGCTTTGTAAAACCACTTAGCACTTTTCATCTATGCATCTCTAAGAGCAAATCATTATTTCCTAACAACTTTGTAAAACGTGCAGTAAATTGCATGCTATTTACAGACTGTATTTTAAAATGTATTAGGTGTGTGAGGTTTTGAGATTTCAGGGTAGGGGGTGATTCTTAATTAACAGTTAAGACATGATATTAAGTAAAATTTAATTCAGACTGTTTTTTTTTAAAGTTTCTCGCCTCTTAGAACAGAATTTAGATTTTATAATCAGCTCAGATTCATTCTATTGCAAATATATTTCTAAGTGACAGAGATTTAATAGTGGATTTTTTTTGAAAAATCCAGAACAAATATTTTTGTATTTATGGAGTGGTATGCCTCCAGCTTGTACAGTCTGTGCTACATTTTAATTTTTTTCCTGCTTTTCTGAAGTCCTGTATAATTAAAAACAAAGTTTATAGGTGTTCAGAAGAAAACTGTTATTTGATAACCAATAAAACTAGGGCCAGTATTTAATTCACTGATATCTTTCCAGGCACGAGACATTTTTTCCTGGGGTCATCAGGTCCACACAAGCAGCATTCTTTCTGCCAGGCACTTTGTAATGTGCAATGAACAGTGTCATTTATTTTCATTTCCTCATACTTAATTGCATGCTTCTTGCTTCCAATATTAAACCAGAAGGCAGGTGGTAGAAGCAGTAAACTAAGCTGGTACTAGCTGTTGTAGTTACAGGCCATGCTAGCCTCCTTTAAAAATATCATTGTTTACAATTCAACAGAAGCTGCTGAAATGGAAAAATGCTCATGTCCATTGCACAGTTTAAACACACACACACACACACTCTGAAGAAAACAACCCTACACTAAGTAAAAATATATATTTAAATTTGATGTTTTATCATTTTTCCAAAAGCCAAATATAAATTTATTTAGATTCAACAAAATGCATTAATGACAGAATTATAAGGGATAGAGAAATGAAGAAATGACTAGTCAGGAATGATACTTCTGGAATCCATTAAGGAATTCAAAACTAAACCATTTAAAAATTGAATGATCATCCCCCAATCCAGATATATTAAGTTTGTCAGACTCACAAAATTACCAGTCCATTTTGTCATATTCTAAACCAAATGAATGATGTGATTCATCAGAGAGGCTAACATTTATACTCATTTTACCCTAGGATTACAAAGAAAGTGCTTCATGGCAGCCATCCCCCATCCCCAAATCACTTATTTAATTTTATCTTGATAGTGCACTCAGACAGAAGGGGTAATTACTTGTAGTGTACTTTTACTGATGGGATGTCATTTTTGGTGATAAATCAGGATTTATTGACATATTAAGACTTAAATGATAATGCAAAGTTCTCATTGACACTGTTATTGGACAGCACTTTACAGTATTTAAATTGTGCTCTTGCAATAACACTGAGCCATAGTCTTGTGTGTTATTGTTAAATGTCCTTTGTAACATGAAAATCATATACTGCAGGAGTAAAACTAGCAACAAATGACTAGGACAATTTGCTGAACAGCAAATATATTTATAATTATTTTAAAACATCATTGCCTTTCTCTTCTGTTTAGTAATTTTATCATGCATTTGGGGAAAAATCCATTGTTGGATTATAAAACTAGTTATTTCTGTTTAAATACTGTAGCAGGATATACAGTAATAAAATTCCTTAAAACACAGTTGGATAATATATAATATTGTTAAACACTAGAAGTGTTAACACAGATATACTGCTCTATCTGATGAAGCTTAGACACCATTTTTAGTTCATGAGGGTTTGCATGTACAACTCCTATTAAGTTACTAATAATGGTGGTATACAAGTTCCAACATGTCAAGAAGATGTACATCCGTTACTTTAATATCCTAATCAAATCATGGAATCTTGGAAGAGTAGAGTTGGAGGGACCTCAGAAGTCCAACTCGTACCCAAAGCAGACCCAACCCCATATAAACCCTCCTAGTCAGGGCTTTGTCAAGCCTAGCCTTAAAAACCACTAACCATAGAGATTCCAACACTTCATCACCCTCCTAGTGGAAGTTTTTCCTAATATCCAACCTAGAACTCAACGCACAGTAACTTGAAACCACTGCCTCTAGTTCCGTCTTCTACTACCACTAAGGACAGCCTAGCTCCATCCTCCCTGTAACCAGATTTCAGGAAGTTAAATGCTGCTGTCAAATCCTCCCTTATTCTTCTCTTCTACAGATTAAACTAGCCAAGTTCCCTCAGCCTCTCCTCATAAGTCATGTGCTCCAGTCCCGACTCATTTTGTTGCCCTCTGCTGGGCTTTTTAAAATTTGTTCACATCTTTTCTGTACTGGGGGGACCCAAAACTCAACACAGTACCATAAATGAGGCCCCGCCAGTGCCAAATGGAGGGAATAGTCACTCATCTTTATCTGCTGGCAATGCTCCTACTAATTGCTGCCCAATATGCTGTTTGCCTTCTTGGCAATAAGGACACACTGTTGACTAATTGTAGAAGGAAGACATGGCCCCCCTCAGAGATGGCCAAGAAGGAACTGCCTGACTGCATGGGGCAGAGCCCCGAGTGGCCTGTCAGTCAGGCTGGAAGTAGAGGGGCAGGACAGGAAGAATAAGAAGGGAGGCAGGCAGCTCATTCCAGCTCAAGCCACACAAGGGGAAGGACTTATCTCTACTCCCTCCTGACCCTGGGCTGCCCTGCAGGAAAACAGAGCTATGGCCTACAGACCCAGGCCCATGCCTCTGGCAGGGGCTGCCCACAGCCAAAGACTGGGAGATAATGCCCGAGCCCTGGGCCACCACAAGCCCTGGAGAGGGGCTGCCAGCAGGGAGGCCTACTGGGGCCCTCAAGTCACCTCCTGCCAGGGATCCCAAGTCCCTGCCCATTCCTTGTGACTTAGAGAAACTACCCCTGGCTGGTGATGACCCCCTGACCACCAAGACATGTGAACTGGAGGAGTTGCCATCTGCCAATAAATGTGACATGCTACCAGACCTGCCAGCGCCTGATGAGATGAAGGGGTTTTGCAACCTACCCTTGGGTGACTACCCTGAGGAGCCAGTGGACAAGGCTTCAGCTCAGGTACTGCCAGGACATGGGCCCAGGATTGACCCAGGGGAGGGCGGGTATCATCCATTTGCTACGGGCCCCACCTCAGGGTCAGCATGTTGCAGCCAGGACCCTGCTGACCCCTGCACAGAAGCCTCAGACCCTGCCGGGGACCTGGGCTGGGACACAGTGGAGCTGTGCAACCCTACACCTCCACTGACTCATCTTCCTGCACTGAACACCTCCTCACAGATCACAAACTCAAGAATTGAGACTGCCATTTCCCCCAACCCTAGAGACTCAAACTGTGAGTTTGTTCTACCAAGGGGCTAGAGACTTGGCAGGTCCTCCCTACGATGGGCCAGAGCCTCTAGTTTGCTGCTTCTCCTCCTTGGAAGTGTGGGCAACCATGTTACACTGATATCCAACTTCTTGTCCACTGTAACCCCAGGTAATTTTCTGCTAAACTGTTGCATATTCAGTAGTCCGTGGTCTGTAGTAGTGCATAGGTAGAGTCCTGTGCATATACAACAATGTGGATCCGCATCCGATCCACATCCGTTCAGTGACAGTATCTATCTGGACCACGATCTGCACACCATGTTTTATCTATGTCCGTAACCACATCCACAACCGAGCTTGGGCTCACAGTCAGCATTTTAGCCTTTGATTGGCTCATTCCCCACATGGGTCCCGACCACTTTTCCCTTTTCGTGTTTGCGGTTCACACACTGTGCCGTCAATCAGATCTCCTTGGCCAGCAATGAAATCTCTGATTAACAGCATGGCATGCGAACTGCAAACAAGAAAAGGAAGAAGGGGGCAGGGAAGTCGTAGGGAGTGAGTCAATCCAAGCCAACATGCTGAGTGACTTGCAATGAGCGGTGACTCTCTAAGTCCCAGCCTGCGGTGACTAAGACTCCAGTTGGCTGGCAGACCACAATCAGAGCTGAGGTAGGATTGGCTGGAGCACTTCCTTGTTCCTCTTAGTGCTGCTGACGCAGATCATAGCAGCAGTTGCAGCAATGTATCGCACCCTGGGCAGATAAAAATAGAATCTGCATCTGTGGGTCAATCCTCAGCAATGAGTCTGTGGTTATGTGCACCCACATCCACAGATGTGGATACCCGTGGATCTGCAGGGCTCTATGCAGAGGATTCTTCCATTTTAAGTGCAGAACTCTGCACTTATCTTTGTTGAACCTTACCTGATTTCTTTTTGGCAGAGGCAGCTTTAGGGGTAGGCGAGGGTAGGTAGGTAGGCTGCCTAGGGCCCCCGAGCAATATGGAGCCCCATCCTCAATTTGGTGGACAGAAATGAAAATATAGAAAAATATAGAAATTGTTCCTATCTAGCAGAGCCAGTAGTGCTGGAAATGTCAGCACTTCTCAGTCTTGGCTTATCAAGGCAAACTATCATTAGGATCTGTGCTTCATCTGAATTGCGCATTTCACCATTATCTGCCCATCACATTCACATCAACATGCAAAAAAAAGCAGGAATGGCCTCATCTTTTAGTTCCTCAGTGTGGCCATTTACTCTACTATTTTTTAATCCCAATTGTGATATTTTACCTTTTCCTTTTCTTTTTTACCTGTTCTTCTGCCTTTTCCTTTGCCCTTGTGACAATTTTTCCTTTGGTTTTGGTTAGCTCAGGTTACCAGGTAGGTACATATAGGCTGTTACATATAAATACAGTGATGCCCTCAAGCAATATTACAGCTGTGTGTGATGTCTGTGCTGTATGTCTTTCTTTTGGTAATTAATTTTTTAGCTTCTTTTCTACTTACTATTTAATATTTTTGAGGGGTCCAGAGTCTTATAAACTTGAGTACTTCAGAGAATTTCATTGAAATGTGTGGTTTTTCATTTATAGCTACAGACTAGAAACCTTCTTTTCACTTATTTTTATTTATTATAATTATTTGTATTAAACTTCTAGTAGACATAAACACAAGCCTATATGAAAAATTTGTAAGATTTGACTGCCAAAATTTTAAATGTGGTATTTTAGTTATTTTTGAGCCACCATTAATTTTACCACTTATTTTTGTTAATTACTGCAAATACTTTTTAATTTTTAAGTGTTCGTTTTAACTTCATAGTTCAGCATTAGCTCCTTTATGTTAAGTGAAAGATGATCAACTTACAAGCTTCATGATGGAAAGATCTTTAAAAATATCATGCCTGAGAATAATTTATGAGTTCCAGAGGGATAGTCGTGTTAGTCTTGTTCAGCAAAGAGAACAAGGAGTCCTGGCTGGGGGGGGGGGAGGGAGGGGTTAGGGCTGCAGGGGGAACTGGGGCCATGGGGAGGGTGGAAGTGGGGGTCTATGGGGGCCCCATGATGGGCTCCCAATTGCCTAAGGCCACCTCTGCTTTTTGGCCAATCCTCTAATTTGCCTAAGTCACTCTGTACCCTATCCTAGTCCTCCAGTGTATCTACCAGTGTCTTCTGCAAACTTGCTAAGAGTGTAATCCTCTAGAGTAGACCATTAATGAAGATAATGAACAAAACCAGCCTCAGCACCAAACTGGTGCACTCTGCTTTTTACTGGCTGCCAACTAGACGTTGATCCATTGGTCATTGAGCCTGATCTAGCCAGTTTTCTATCAACTTTATAGTCCATTCATCCAACCCATACATCTTTAACTTTATAAGAATACCAATTAATATCAGTTAGTTTTACCACAGGATCAACAACATATTCTAACTGCAAAAAAATTGCATAAATTTAAGCCCAAACCTACTCCATGTGGATAGATTCCTCCACCAGGGCTAAATACAGGGTCAGGGTGTCTCAGGTGACCACTGACTGTCCTTAGCTTGGGCAGACACCTGCAAACCAGATCACTTACTTCAAATTTTGGCACAATGTTCTCTTCTAAGCAAATGTAGTAAGAGATTAGAAACTCAGTCCATGAACACTGCCACTACAACTGTGAGAAGCTGCCTTTATTTCTTTAAGAATAGATTTAACGATGTCATTGCTGCTGCCAAAGAAATGGCAGAAAACTTTGGAGGTAAGCAGGTATTCCAGGAAACTTGTATTCAAACTATTCATTGTTCTGATAGTTATAATGAGAGAGATGAGACTATGGAAAGCTTGGAAGAAAAATTCAAGGGGGAATTTTGGTTGCTTGTTGATCCAGATTGAGTGTCTATCAAAGGAAGATTCAGACAAATGAAATACCATGAAAAGACTGGGAGTTTTCGTTTAACCTTAGGAAGTTGCTTGTAGATTGGAAAACACTCCAGTTATATGAACCTCCACTGGATGCTGACACATGAAAAATGTTTGGATGTCCATGATAGAATCCTCTGAACTGAACAACATATGTCACATTTTGCCACATGGGCATACTCCATGTTCTCCAATTCACTTATGATGCACAACAGAAGTATGCTTTTCCTAATGTATGAACAGCTCTGAGAACTCTCATCACACTGATGGTCACAGTCCAGAGTGGTAAGCACAGCTTTTCAAAACTCAGGCTTATTAAAATACATCTTTGATCACCGATGGCTGATGGACCAACATTGCTTGCTATTTTATTTATTGAAAATGTCATTGGCCAATCTTTGGATCTCTTGGATGCTGTATTTCAGTTTGTGAGGGCAAAGGGGAGAAAAGTGACCTTTTGAACTAAAGGACTGGGGTTAATTGTCACCTACTGTAACACTATTTAATGCTAGTCCATCCAATGTTGGTGCACAGTTTAATTTCTTGATGTTAGTACATGTCAGTTATTCCTGAAATTTCTATAAGCTCAGAAAACTTTATTTGCTAATACAGTAAATGGCATGAATACAGATTTACAGAGCTTAGCATGAGAATTTATCATCTTATATGACAGGGATAAATTGTGCATGCAAAGTGTGCATCAGAGTCATGAAATGGGCTACAAGTGCAAGGAAAAATGGAATATTCACAAGTTTAACAAATGGGCGGCGAAGAAGAACAGAAGATACTGCTCTCCTGGTATGCCATCTGGTCTAGGGCCAGCCCTGCCTTCCATACATGGACACCTGTTGACTTCAGCACATCTGTACAGGATCAGGGCCATCTTTAGTGAAATACTCGTTAACACACATATAATGGAATGTTTTGGGGGATAGTTAACAAATGACATGTATGTATCTAAGTTTACAGGTAGGATTTGGGGATTGGGATCAGAAGGGCTTTCACTTAAGTTTAAATCTGGTTTATATCCATGACAATGAATCTGGTGGTTTCAATTAAGTCCCCCTCAATGGACACTTATTTCCTTCACAACGCCATCACATAATGAACAGAACTTGACATGACTGGCATTGTCTATTCAGGACAGACAAAAAAAGCAACAATATCTCTCATCAGAATTCCTAAAGTATCTCAAAATATATATGCGTGCTTGTAATAAATCACCTGTTAAATGACTGTTACATTTGTTTTCCAATCAAGTTAAAAATCTTAAATTTTGGCACATTCATTCATCCCAGAAAACTGAATACTGACTAAGTATTCAAAATATTTTAGAAGTCACCAAATGTAGTCAATCATTTTTATCAGATTTCAACAATTCTAAGTGTTGTTATTTACATATGGGAATGTATTAATTTTTCATTCCTACAGTTTAATATTTATATGGTAGCAACCAAAAGTCTTGATTAGGATTAGGGCCCAGTTGTTCTAGGTACTTTATGGACATTGGATAAAATTTTCAAAAGTGACAAAATCATACCTTTAACTTTGAAGTACATCAATCCAACAAAAATAAAATTGCATCAGCAAGTCTCCAAGCCTGGGTCAGCTGACACAGGTTTGTGGAGCTCATGCTACTTGGCCAAAAATAGCAGTGTTAACATCATTGCTTGGACTGGTGCCCAGGCTCTGAAATCCAGTGTGGAGGCTGGCTCTTGGAGCCTGGTGCTAGCCCAAGTGGGACTGTCTACACTGCTATTTTTAGCCCCATAACCTGAGTTCAAGTCAGTTGACATGGGCTCTAAGTTTTGTTATTGTAGCTTATTTGCATTTCTGAGGGTGGGGGAGTTGGAGGGTTATTTGGTTGGGTTTTGCTCTATTTTGCAGTATAGATGTGCTGTTAAACATTTATCTTTAGGAATCTGGCCCCTAAATAATTTGATAGATATTGGCCTTAATAGCCTAATTCCCACTAATTCTTTTTGAATGAGACTTAAGCTCCTAGGGCTAGATTCAGAAAGAAACTTACACATGTTGATATTGAGCATCAGTTCACCTAACTTCTACGTGTCCAGAAAAATCACTGGGATTCATGAAGCCTGAGTCTGGTGCCTAGCCTTCCTCTGCAATAAAGGGAGAAACAGGAGCCACCAAATGCAGTTCACAAATTCAGCATGTTGGAAGGCTCTTTGCCTAAGCTAACTAATGGAAGATGCTAAAGCAAGGACTGTGACCAAAAAGCTCCCTTTCCCATGGAGTCAAGCATCTAAGTCCAGTTTTGGGAAGTAGGCTCCCTCTGATGAAGATTCTCAGCAGCAAACTCTCTGGATTAGGCACCTCTTCTGTTTTTTGTAGGTGGAGGAAGTGGATGAGGACTTCTCTTACCTTTTATCCCAGTGGGTAGGGCACTGACATGGGATGTAGGAGACTGCTTCAAGTTCCACAAGGGTGGTGGAAGTGATTTGAACTGGGATATACCATCCCTAGAGTGCCCTAACCATGTGGCTATGAGATAACCCCACATTAGACTTTCTCCTTTTAAATAATGAAATAAATTACTGAGCCAGGCAAAGGGAATGGGTAAAAATACCTAAGAAGCCTACCCTACAGCAGCATTTAACTTTAGAAAGGAAAACTGCACAAAAATGAGAAACATGGTTAAATAGAAATTAAAATAACTTTCAAAGTGAAAGGCCTTTGAGCTCCATGAAAAACATTTTCAAAACACTATAATAGGCTATGTCTACACTTAGGGGCTCTCTGAAGTTGACTTTACAAGGTCGACTATAAGTCAACCTTATTAAGTCAACTTCAGGCATGTCTACCCTGGTCCCAGGCTCAGGCCCCACCTTCTTTCCCAACCCAGGGCCCTGATCCAGCTCTGGGGCCCTGATCTGGCTCATGCCACTGCCAGCAGGCAGCGCAGACCCCAATCCAGCCCTGAGCTGCTTGTGCAGGTGGTAGGGGGCTGGGAGCCAGTTCCTGCAGCTGTCAGGAAGTAGACCAAAGTCTAATCTGGCCCCAGGCTGCTTGCAACAAGTGGCAGGTGGCGCAAATCCGGAGCTGACCCCGAGTTGCTTGCTGTAGGGGCCTGATCGGGCTCTGAGTTGCTTGCCCATAGTAGCAGAAGCCAGCTCCCAGCTCCCCGCTGCCTAAAGCAAGTGGCTCAGGGCTGGATCCAGCTCCAAGCCACATGCCAACAGTAGCTGGGACTGGATTAGGCCTCTGGAGCCTGAACAGGACCTGGGACAGGGCAGGGGGCAGGCTCAGCCCCAAATCTTCCTGCCCTGTAAAGTCGATTTAAAACCTTAAGTCAACTTAATAAATTCTAAATTTAACCATGTATTTCCTTAGGTCAACTTTATGCCCATTAAGGTGACCTAAGACTCCAGTGTAGACATACTTATAAAGACTTAACTTAAATGTATACCCCAATTTTTTGTTTTTAAAAAAAGATCAAAAAAGTGTTGGGAAAAGGTATCTTTTAAAAAATTGGAAGTCAAATCATACTGAGGAAAATAGAAGCATGAACTCTGCAGAGACAAATGCAAAGTTATAATTAGGTATGCTAAAAAAAGAATTGAAAGAGCAAGTAGAATAAGACACAAAAACTAACAGCTCAAGATTTTTTAAGTGCATCGAAAGTAGGAAGCCTGACAGTCAGTGGGGTCGGTGGATAATGATCAAGGTGCTAAAAGAGCACTCCAGGAAGACAAGACTTGCATAGTGGAGGACTTGCTGACCTGAGAGTCTCCCACATTCCACGTGAGTACCACTGGGCTAAAAGTTATGAAGGAAGTCCTCCTCCTTTAGGAAGGCTCAAAGCCAGCTTACCAGATCAGGGCCCACAGGCAAGTTAGACGGTTTCTACCCAGTTTGTGCATCACTCTGCTGCTCAGGTATCTGGACCCCTGGTATGTGATGCAGTACCCATCTAAAGAGGCAGAAACATAGGCACCTAGGGAACTTTTACTACAGAAATGTAAGGTGTTCTGTTGCATTTGTTAGTCTTTAAGTGCCAGAGGACTACTTTCTTGTTTTGCTGAACTAGACTTACAAAAACGTAAGCACTGAGCAAGTTTCAGCACCTACAGGGTTCAATCAGCAGTCACTGAGTGGGGCTTTTTGAATCGCAGTGGGGGATCTGATTTTGGAATTTAGATGCATAATGTGGCAATTAGTCACCTACACTCTTTTGTGAAGCTGACTGATATGTTCTTTAAGGCCAAAATTTTTAAAGATACTTTGGCATTGCTTTGGTCAGTACTGAAAGGCTTAAGTATCATTTGCAAAATTGCAAGTCAAAGGCTATGTCTATGCTGGGGGACTATTTTAAGTCGACTTAACTAGGTTGACTTTAAAGTCAACCTAGTTAAGTCGACTGAGGGGTATGTCTACAATAGTAGAAATACCACAGGCCCAAGCTTGGGCCCCTGCCCCCCTGCCCCATCCCAGGGTATGATCCGGCTCCAGGACTTCAATCTGGCCCCAGGGGCCCAACTCAGCTCCTGCAAGTGGCAAGGGGCTGGGATTCAGTTCCTGCTGCTCATGGCAAGGGGCAGGGAGCCTGATCCAGCTCCCAGCCTCTTGCCACAGGTGGCAGGGGCTGGAAGCTGATTTCTGCTGCCGGCAGCAAGTGGCTCGGAGCGCAATCTGGCCCTGAGGTGCTTGCCACCACCAGTAGGCAGCTCAGCAGCCTGGTCAACTTCACAGGCTACCACCAGGGAGACAGCCCAGTGATCTAGCCTGGTCAGTTTCCCAGGCTACTCCTGAGATCAGGAAATTGACCGGGCTGTGAAACGGACCAGGCTGCCAAGCCAGCTGCCAGCAGCAAGTGGATGAAGGCCAGATCAGGCTCTGACCTGGTTGCGGCAAGAGACTTGGGGCCGGATCTGGCTCCACGCTGCTTGCTGCTAGTAGCAGGACGCAGGTCTCAGCCCCCGCCACTTGCCAGTGGCAGCTAGGGCCAGATTGGGCCCCCAGAGCTGGATCAGGCCCCCAAGCCCAATCAGGACACAGGGCATGAGGTGGGACCCTGGCCCCTTCCTGCCTTCGAAAGTTGACTTAATGCTTAAGTTGACTTTCAGGGCAGGAGTTATTAAGTACACTTAAGCAAATTCTTAAGTCAACCAATAAATTCTGAATGGGGCCAGGGAGTACCTTAGTTTAACTTCAGGCAGATTAAGTCGACCTAAATGCATAAGTTACCTCTGAAATTGGAAATTTACCATCTGTCACATAACATGAGACTTTCAAAAGCACCTAAATGAGTCAACTGCCTAATATTACTTGACTTGCAATGGGACACAGGTACATAACTCACAGAGGCACTTCTGAAAAGCTACCTTCACAAGTTATAGCAACCCTATAGCACCCGTGCTGGCCAAGTGTGGAATTGTAGGTGCTTCCTGCCACAGTTTCCTCCAAGTCATCAATAAGTTCAGCAAGACTTCCTGTGGGGAACAATGCCTCTTCTGAGCAGGTCTATTTTATTAACCAAAGTTCCAATGAAAACAAGCAAATCTTCATTTCACTTCACTATCTGTAGGATGATCAGTCTTACTTTATCTCATTGGTTCCCAGCCTGTCATCTGTGGACCACAGGTAGTCTGTAAGGGGGAGCAGGGGGGGAAAGAAGATAATTACTGCAGGTAAATGTACTATGTTTGTGAGCATAATAAATTATTAGAAATAGCCATGTTTTTAATACCCCTCAATATACAAGTTTGACTCCCATCAACCATAGGCTATGTTAAAAAAGTTAAAAATGGCTTGCTTAAGTGGTGATGATGTCATGGTCTGAATAAAGTAAAAGGCTGGGAACTGCTGCTTTATCTTTTCTCTCCTCTGTCCACCACTTACTGACAGCAAGGATCTCTTTACTTGACTCCTTTCCTGGAGGCCTGATTCTGGGAAAAGTTCTTCCCCAGAGCCACTGCTCCACAGAGATCTGTCAAGTGCAGCTCTTCTCAGAGGAGCACATCATTTCTGATAGGCTGGGCTTCCTGGGAGTTCCCTGTCCCTAGGAGCACAACTTCTAGGAACATTACTCTGGTGAGCAATCCTGGGAGCTCCTTTCCTCAAGAACTTCCTTCCTCTAGGAGCCCACCCCCTCAGCTGAGTCCAGTAACCTTTTATCAGACTCATCGGCTAATTAGCTGACAACTAAGAATTTAACTAATTTCAGTGAGACTGAACTGGCTTGTTCTCCCTTACAGGAGCCCATCAATGGTCCCTGAAGCACCTTAAAGGGCCAGCCCCTGTGACACCCACCCATAGGTCTTGCAACACTGAGTGCAGCAACCCCTAATACTTGAGGAAAAACTGAGCCTAAATCACTTTTAAAAATGAAATATAGACTCTTTATTTACCAGTAGGCCTCAGTTCTGGAAAGGCTTATGAGAATGATGTACTTTAGTGATGTACATGTGAATAATTTCAGTGAACTCCATGGGACGACTATTATTCCTAAAGTCAAGCACAAATGTAGATCGGTGGAGGATTAAGACAAAGGCAGATACAGTCCCTGGTGCAAAGACCTTATGGTCTGCAGAAATGGTAGCCTTCTGAACCTATCAATCCTATTTATTAGTCTTAAACAAAATAAAATTGCTAAGGGAGAGTACTTTGCAGTCACAAGATTATATAGGTCTGCCTAAAAGAGAGACTGCTGTAGACTAAGAAAACAATAATTCCATAACTTTGTGAATGCACTTCCTATGTTAAAAACACTTTTACCTTATTGCTCAGTAAGCCAGCTACATCCTTCACTGGGTTCTATTTTAACTGTGACATCATGGAGGCATACTGAGCTGTCACATCAGAGTAGCAACCCATCTAACTAGGATTCCAGGCATCCTAAAGCCAAAAAGAAAAGAACAACCTCTTTTTTTTTAACTATATGAGGCATTCAGAATGCAACCCTACATTTCATTCATTTTAGCAATTTTCAGATCCTCGTTAGTTTTTAACAATTCTGTGTCTGTCTTCTGTCTATGGACCTCAAATATTCATTTACCCTTTCTGTGATCAATGTCTCAGCTCTGACTTTATCAACAAAATGTAATACTCTGGGGGACTGCAAGAGGGCACATTTTTTTGTCCCACTCTGGTTCACCAAGGGTTTACTCTAATGTATGAGCCAAGACTCTACTGGCTATGCTCCAAATGGAAATTGGATATAAGAGGATCCAAACAGCTCAGTTGGGGCTGAATTCCGATGAGAGAGGCCATAGGTTCTTTGATTCAGTCAGGCAGCAACAGAATCTCTAGGCTGCAAAAGCCAATACCTTGACAGATCTCAGGTCTATGCTGGATGCCTGGGGCTGGCTGGAAATAGAAGTAGCTACCCCAGCTATGAGACAATAGGACCCTGTGAACTTACAAACAGCTGTCAAGGGGACAGGGTACAAAGCAACTCAGGGGACCATGTACTAAGCCAGATGGGGTCAGCATGCTGCAGTACACCTTGCCACCATCGGGGCCCTGGGCTAGTACTCAGTGGAGTTAGGAGGGCCTGAGTCCCTCTATCCCAGCTGCTGCCTGGCCCAGGCAGTAGCTTGCTGCCCCATTGCTTAGTGCTTTGTTGTCTCTAGCCATTAAGTGGCACCACCTGAGGATAAGGGGGCTGGCACACAGATGCAAGGCTATACTTACCCTTAGCTGTTCCAAATGGAGGATGGGTATGCATGGCCTGTGATAGGTACCATGTTGCCATAACAGCCAATTAACATTTCAGATGATGAAACATCATTCAGGGACGAACCACTTTTGAGACAGTATTTTCAGGACTAACTCTTCCTACCCCCACCATCATATCTATTGCTCTTCTCCCCTCTCCCCCCACCCCTGGTTCTCCTCCCACAGAATTACCCAAATAACAGTACCAGCTGGCCTCCCGACATCATTTTTGCTCATGGAAGCCTTCAGTTTTATTTATCCTGCCTCTAAATGACATGCTGTTACAAATTATGCGCAAATACTGAATATAGTATGAATATTACTACATATTGAAAATGAGGAGAATGATGGGAAGCCATGTCAGTGTTCATTGCATATTTCAATTTCACATATACAAAGAAATTTGCAAGCAATTGATAATCTTAGCTCACTGAAAATGGAATTCATCATCTTCGAAGAGCTGTTTCTTTTTTTCATTTCACATGATGGGGCTTTTAGTTTTCAATTTGGACATACCAAAACTGCAATAGAAAGTCTGTTTTGGCATCAAAGTACCAGTAGTTAGTTTATATCTTAAGGCATGTTTGATTTAACATGTTAGACTCATCTACTTTTTTCTATGCAGTTGCTCACAGCTGAAATTGCTCATTCAGAATTAAAATGCACTTAGAGCATTGTGAATGCCTATGCAGAAATGTATTTGGGACACAGATTTTGCTTCATTCAAATGCACTTAACAAGGAGATAAATATTGATCTGAAACCTGTCATTTTTAAGAGACCTCTCTCAGTGAAACATTAAAAATCCAAGGGGAAGTTCTAAGGAACTATAATATGAGTAGTTCCAGAACTATTCTGATATCTAGTTCTGATACCATTTCTTCTCTAAAAGAGTTTCTTCTATCCCCTCATGTGGAGGTTTATAACAGAACTAGTCAGTTTGAGAAGACTGGTATGTGCATTAAGTTATTCTTAAATTGCTCATCCCTGCCCCCCAATAAAGAGACTACAAATTGGATAACATAACTGGTCTTGCCAAATTATGACAGAATTCTTCATGCTTGATGAGCTCTTCCACTTTTCAAGCCATTCACCCATGAAGACAGAGTATGACTTCCCTAAGCTGCATATCAGAGCCACATGTTTTATAAATTGCAAAATGGAATGCTTATTATGTCTGGGGTAGTCTTTTCTTAAATTTGCTAATTCAATCATGCCTAAAGTATGCCATTGCCTCCTCAGCGAAGAGTTCTAATTCAAAAATAATTACACTGCAGCAAAAGCACTCAGTTCCTGGCCTTTGATGCACCTTATGTAAAATTAGCTTGAAGTTCCCCATTTTCTCTCATTCTTTCCTTTCCCTTTCCTCCACTTCAGCAAAATATCTGAGCACTGCAGATACATCTATAGTTGACATTGGCAAGATACATCTGGATGGAAGCTGCAGCCATATTTTATCAATACTTTTGCCTTTTGGGACAGCTTAAATATGGGAAAATGCAGAAAGAATGTTTATAAAATATATACACTCAAAATATTATAAAGAACAAAATTTGAATGAAACACCTAAAGATTTATAACGCGAAGAGATAATGTTAATTATCTTTCCTTAAAAAAATAAAAGGGCTTCAGGGGTATTTAGGCACCAGCTCCCAATGAAATCAATCAGATTTAATCAACTAAATGCCTTAAAGAATTTGGGTCATGTTTCTCTTTTCAGTGCTGGGTAAGGCCCCTATTCAACAAAGCACTTAAGCATATTCTTAACTTTAAGCATGTGCCCAAGTAGTATTTAATTCAATAGGATTTAAGCACATTTAATTAACTGCTTTGTTGATGAGGGATGAACTTAAACACATGGTTAAGTGCTTTGTTGAAGTAGGGTCTAAGACAGTAAAAACATTCAAACAACCAGAAAGAATGGGTATGACCCATAGATTGAGGAATTGAGGACAGCAGACCCCTATTTAGAAAGAGTGGAGGCAACAATCATCCCGGTTCAGGGTGGATGGACATATTCATTCAGAAACTAACAAATGTGTATAGGTTTTTATTTTGTTTTGTTTTATTGCTGCTCTCTCTTTTACCAGAGCCATAGCCAGCCGAACAAATGGATGGCCTATTTATCTGAATGAGGATTTGCAACACCCATATCATACCTTTTTACAGACCTTTAAGTTCATGGTTAATGTCAAAACATTGTAAGCTGCAAAGAGAGGGAAGGCTGTCATTACAGTGCCCTATATCACAACTAACCTTTACATTGTTATTCTCTTTTCTGCTTTAAAGGACACTTTTAAATTAACATTTTCATTAGATGCTGTAGTGTAGGTCACTTGTTTATAGTTCTGTTATTGCTACCATAACTCCCCAGCAACAGAAAACCCAAATATTTTCAAATTACATTTCTTTCTCAAACTTTCAGCTTAGTTTATGATAACTTTTATGCAAAGTGTGCAATGCTTCAATTCATTTCTGTTTGTCTCTCTTGTATATTTATATAAGGTATATATCACCATGGTATCTAAGTGCTGTGGTATCCTTCTACTCATCAGTTCCATGCAGTAAAAAGAGTGGTCTCATCATATTTGTCCACTGCTCTGGATGCCTGTATGGTCTCCTCCATTTACTCTGTAAGAGAAAAGTATCACATAGAACTGAACAGCTGCTCTAGATTCAGAGCAAAAGAAGACTTTTCTGTACTCTCATATAAATATCACTAGAAAGTTTATTTAAAATCTGTATGTTTTCTATTGTTATTTGTTCTTAAAATGTCATATTATTCTCTATTGTTATATATGACCCTTCCACCCCCACATCCTCCAATCTCAGCAAAGTGTCTGGGCTTCATTTAAAACTACCTGCCTCCCTCCACACCATCACCACTTTGAATAACTACACTCACTGGGGGACGGGAAGGGATAGACCTCTTTATGGGAAGTCAAGGCCCACACTACCTGTGACAGACTTCTTTACAGAAATGGAGTTCATCTCTGCCCACCTGTAAGAATTAATTGCCTAGGTGGCCGATTGGCAGCTCTTTGGTCAATCAGTACATGTATGATGATAAAATGACTGCAGAAATCAGTCAGAGGAGGCTGCTTCTAAGTGGAAAGGCTCTTAAGGAGATGAGTTTCTAGGTGACACCACAGTAGAACTCTCAGGGAAAGGCACTTACATGTATGAAGTCATGCCTTACGAAAGACATAGTTTAACAGTGTCCTGCATATGTCCTGGAGGATGGCTTCAATTAGCAGGAAGGTCCTAGCTCCAAAGAAGGAATCAAGTTGGAGAATGCTTTGAGTGCAAAGGGTTTGGATGTGGGGCTGACAAACTCAGATAGCATTTCCCTCCCTGCTAAGAAGCCTGAGTGAAAATCAGTAGAGTATTTGTTGACCTTTCTGTTAATAAATGAACCCTTTGGAAAAAGGAGACGGGTGGCACTGTTTGATACAAGAAAGATGTGCTGAATTTAGAGGGACCCCAGTGGGTAAATTAAGGCATGTGTACCTGCAGTGCCACACTCTCTGCTGCGAAAAGGAAAACAGCGATGGCATGTCCCTTTTATACAAACCACACTCTCACTTACTGTTAAACTATCCAGTGACCCCTGGCAATTGCCTAGCCCAGTTTCCCTTTCCTTATCCATCCAGAAATCTATATGAGCCTCTGGATACAAATTCATAATCGATCATCCAAAAACAGAGCAATTGTCTTCCTCTCCTGCCCCCTGCTAGCAAATCACCCCAACCACTTAAAAACACTGGAGAAGGCAGCTCCTTCTCATCCCTCTAGGGCAGTGCTTCCCAAACAGTGTGCCGGGGCACACTGGTGTGCAGCGGCAACACCCAAAGTGTGCCGCAAGCATCCGCGAGAGCTGGAGTTAAAATTCCCTCCCTGCTCAGCCCACCCATGTGGGCTGTGCAGCGCTGGGAAAAGGCAGGGGTTAAAGTAAGGGGGAAGGCACCAGAACACAGTTCTGGGGCCCCCTATTTTTAGGCAGGCAGCCTTCTGGCCCTCCTAAAAATAGAGGAAGGCGCTGGAACACTGAGTTCCAGGGGTCCCCCTAAAAATAGCAGGAGCAACCCGCATGCTGTGTTCTGGTGGCTCTACCTTAGGCCCAGCCAGCAGAGAGTTGCAGGAGGCTGGGAGTGTGTGAATCTCCCCCTGCAGGGCAGAGCTGCTGGTGTCAGGCAACCTCCAAACAGCCCAGGTAAGGGCTTGGGGTGGGGCTGCTGGGGGTTGTGTGTGGCAGATGTGTGTGTGTGTAGCAGAGGTGGGTGGGAGTGGACGTGTAGCAGAGGGTGTGTAGGTGGAGTTGTGGGGTGGCTGTTTGGTTGGGGGTGTGTGTAGCGGGGGGTTAAGGTGACTGTGCGTGGGGGGGTGTAGCTGGAGGTTGGAGACCTAGTTGTGGCCCCTGCAGTGATGGGTGGGTCCATCAGAAGCAGCAGGGGGCTGAGTGAGGGGAGGATGGGACCCACTGAGGTGGGAGGGAGCAGCAGTGGGGTGAGGATTTGCCCTGGGTGGCAGGGAGCCACTGTGGAGAAGGGGGAAGTGGGTGCTACATCATGCTCCCCTGTGCTACCTTCCCGCTTTGCAAGCTCTCCCCTGTCCCCCTACAAAGCCACTCTTGTTGTCCCTTCCTCTTTCCTCTCTTGCCACCCTTGTGCTGTTCCCCACATGGCTGCCTTTGTCCTCTTTTGCCACCCCTGCCCTGCTGTGCTCCCCACACGCACTCCTGCCATTGCACATGACTCCTGACCTCCCATGTTTTGCCACCCCTGCTCTGCTACCCTTACTACCCAACTTAGGAGCATTTTGGAAACACTGTGCCATGGTTCATGAATATTCATAAGAAATTTAAGTTAATTTCAATATTCATGAGTTTTTTAATGGTGGTGTGCCTTGAAAAATTTGAAGGTATCAAGGTGTGCCATGGCAGAGAAAAGATTGGGAACCACTCCTCTAGAGCACAAGAAAGGATGGGTTATGCACCTCTTAAGCCTACAACAGGTATCCAGCCTACTGGGAAGTAGTCGGTGAACATGTAACGTTGACAGATGCATAAATGCACCCTCTGGTGTTGGTAAAACAAAGCTTTATTTATTGATTTATTTATTAACAGTGGAATGGAAAACATGGGAAACCAAAAGCAAACTTTATATTTGAAAGTATTAAATTCTTGGTCCCAAACCATCTTGAAAATATCCTGTTCACCTTCAAAAGAACACTTTTTCTCCTCAAATATTAAATGGAAAAAGTACAACAACAAAGAAGTGAAATAGAAAATTGCTAAAGCTCAAGAACATAGCACACTGAAAGACAGTATTTTTTTTTCTGAAAGCTCTGAGGTGACATGAGAGAGTGAAGGGGTATGAGGAAGGGAGAGAAAGGGAGCTGAGGCAAGGAAAAGTCAAGCAGACTGAAAACAGAATGTGAAATAATTGATTCTGTTACAGAAAGATTGAAAAAAAAATTAAGTGGGGACAAAATCTACAGAAGCACTTGCAATACCATAAATATCTTCCTATAGACTAGATTTTCCATAAAGTGCTTAAATTTAATTGGCTTGGTCATCATTTAGAGCTGGATTTTTACTAGCTCATCTTCCCATGGGCCAGGCAGTTTCTAATTTTTTCCCCACACCAGGTTTTACTTGTGGGTTTTTATTATTATTTTCTGTGATTCTGTAGTTTTGAAATTGCTCTTAGTCCATGGTTCCATTTGAAATCTACGTTTCAAAAGCACTGAAACTTTCTGATAATAACCTGACAGTATAACCCCAATACAGAAAAAAAAAGGAAATTTTGCAGCTGTATTAAACAAAGTTTGAACGCTGTCATTTGGGGCTTATTAATGGAACATATGCTGTAAAATATTCTTGCCTATTTTTATATTATTCACTCTTTAATAACTAACATTATATTAAATAGACATTACATTTAATGAGCATTAAAACCAGGGGTGTCGCTGGCTGGGGGAGGGACCTGGGGCACGGGCCCAGGTCCTGCTCCCAGCCCACAGGCCCTGCCCCCAGCCTGCAGGTCCTGCCCCCTGGCCAGGAACAGAGCCAGGTGCTGCCACGCTGCTGCAGGTGGCTAAGCCCCGCATCCCTGGCCGGGGCCGGGGCCGGAAGCGGCCGCAGGAGGCTGGGCCCCGCATCTACAACCAGGGACGGGGCTGCTGCGACCGTGGGTGGCTGGGTCCCACATCCCTGGCGGGGGATGGAGCTGCTGCAACCGCGGGCGGCCAGGCCCCGGATCCCTGGTGGGGGATGGGGCTGCTGCGGCTGCGGGTGGCCAGGCCTCGGATCCTCGGTGGGGGACGGAGCCACTGCAGCAGTGGATGGCCAGGCCCCAGATTCCCCAGCTGGGGATGGGGCCACCGTGGCCACTGGCGCCTGGGACCCGGATCTCCAGCCCAATTGGGCCGGAGATCCGGGGCACTGGAGCTGAGGTTCGGGGCACATGCCCCGGAGAGCCCAGCTCCAGCGACGTCCCTGATTAAAACTATACCAGCACTGAAAGAAAGGTGTTTCACTCCTTAGCATGTTGGCCTCTATGGATAATGATAAATACTTTCCATTGACGTAGCACCTTCCACAGAAGGATATCAAAGTAATTTGCAAATATTAATAAATCAATTTTCATAACAGGTATTCTTTCCACAAATTGCAAATGAGAGACCTGAGGCACAGCAATGTGAAATGACTTGCCCATCACACAGGAAGTCTGAGAGGTCCAGTGAGAGAATCTAGAACTCTTCAATCTCAGTCCAAGGCTACAGAGGTAAAATCATTGCCTTTCATACAATTCACACATGGCACTATTTCTTCTAGGATGTTGAATTCATTATTATAGCTAGGATTATATGGTCCTGAGGGCCAGTGGAGGTTGGGGCGCACCCTCTTGCAGGACCCACTCAAGAATGTAGAAATGACTATACTGGGCCAGACAAATGGTAAATGACTATACTGGGCCAGACAAAAGCCCAGTATCCTGTCTTCTGACAGCGGCCAGTTCCATGTTCTTCATAGGGAATGAATAGAACAGGTAGTCATCAAGTGATCTATCCCAAGAGGCAAGCACCAAGATTGCCCTCACCTTCTGGAGTATGGACTAGGGGTTGAGAGTCCCATGCACCAACCATGTGCAAGGGGGTCCATCCAGTTCCTCTGGACAAAGTCAAAGAAGTTTTCAATCCTGGTGGTATCTGCCAGGATAAACCTCAGTGCACTGAGGGGGCTCTGTCATCTGCACACAAACCTGCAGGTTGTGTAGCTAAAGCTCTGCAAGGAGGTCTTCCTGCTCAGTGGCTGACAGGAACCTGCCACTGAAACAAGCTTCCAAGTCCAAAAGAGGTCCTGTAGAAGACCAGCAAGTCCACACATCATAACTGTCAGGTTAAAGATTTTTAGGTGTGGAAAGAACTCTAATTAGGGACAACACTCAAGTTATAATCTGAGTTTGTTTTGTAATGAAAACAAGCTCAGAGATGGCTTTTATGCCATCTGGTAGCAAGCCAAGGATGTGGGAGGTAAAGCTTGAGTGCACTGAATACTTGTGATCATGGTTTGAAGAGTAACAGACCTTATGCTGCTCTAAATTGTGACAAATTAGGTCCCCAATCTGGTCAATGATTAGAGAAGCAAAAACATTGTTTAGCGCCACCATTCCAACCCCTTTCACTGACTGACACTTGGCCTGACCAAGTGACCTGGTCCAAAAAGTCTGAAATACTGCAGAGGTATTTGAGTAAATGTGTAACTGTTGACTATAGTAACAGAAGGCATTTAATAGATATTTATTACAAAATTCCAAAGGGTCTTGTTCTGGAACCCTTGTCCATGTTGGCTACTTGTGTAATATTCTGAGTTCTTACTATTCAGAGTTCCAGAATCAGGATACAAGAGCTATAAAGCATATCTGAAAACAAACAAACAGACAAGCAAAGGATGCTGAATACTAGGAATTCAGTAAACTTCTTCTAGGATGTTTAATTCATTATTACAGCTAAGATTATATAATATGCAAGAATATAGGGGCTTTTTCACATTTTGGAAGATCTGAGTTTAAATATTAGTGCAAATTCAGTAAGCACAGTTATTGAAACTGATAAAAGGTAATCATATGAGATTTAAAGTTAAAGCTGGCAAGCTTGACTTTTTTTGGTTATTTGTAATTCTTTTACAGATTTGAGGCACAGACTCTAACTTTAACACTCGACACAGAAAGACAGAATCTTTCTGAAAGATCTTTTACAAATCAGCAAAACTGGAAATAATTTGATAAAAGACTTAGTCTGTATGCTTTGTCAGTGATTTCACTAGAAACTCATTCTGGCTTTCTCTGAGGTAGAGATAAACCACTACTAAAAGACAGTTATTAAATCTTCTTTATATATTCTGTATGAAATATATTAAAGTACAAAAATACTATATTCAAATAAGGTTAAGGGTCTAACTTAAACCCCCAGAGATATGGAAATTCAGAAATACATTCCATACTCTTCCGTTAACTACTAGGCATTGCAGCATATATATGAATTCTGTTTTGATTCCTGAAATACCTACTTTACAGTACAATTTATCTGTCCTAATGATACTAGCTTTTCAGTTTGCATCCTTTTTGTGGGATTGTCTTAAATTCTGACACTGACTGAACAGTTTTGCTGATTTGTGTGTGTATGCACGCATGTGTATCTGTGTGTATTTGCTAGTACTAAGAGGGGAAAATGAAAATAACTTGGAAGTAATGATTACTGGCATAACTGACTACCAGGGTTCTTCAGAAAATATTTAGTAAATGCTCATGCTAATGAGAAAGGCAGACAAATAGTAGATAAAGGAGTCTCTGATTGTTTGTCTTTCTAAATGCAGGCACATACTTTCATCTTTTTTCATTGCAGTTATATTTTCATGTGGTACAAACTCATCATGTTCTTCCTTTTGGATATACAAAGGTGTAAGCATATTGGAAATAAAGTAAGATTTGGCACACAAATGACTTGTGTTCTTACTTGGTGAACTACCTCCCTCCTCATTAATGCAGCTGTGACCATGGGACATCACATTTGATTCAAAAGACAGGGAGCTGGTGGTAAAGCAGTCATACATGAGAGGCCTTGAGGCTTGAGGCCAACTCCTATATCAGGCCTATTGACCTTCAGGATGTACTACAAAGTGTATTGTTTCAAGGTAACTTGTGGGCAGGGAGATGCCTCTTCAGAATGCTGCTTAGGAAGATGAGATCATTCTTTTTTATCTGCACGGTATGATTTATTGATTATTGATTTACATTGTCAGACTGTTGCTGTTTTATGTATATTTATTCTTTTTTATGTTTATTATGTTTTTATTTCTACTTATTCTTTTAAAATTAATTTTCAAGGACATCTATAGAATGACACTGCTTCCTTGTATTTCTTATAAAACTACACAATTTTTTTTTTTTTTTAAAAAGGTGCTGGTCATTTCAAATGTGGCCTTAGGATTCCCCTCTGCATGATTCATAGGACGTGATTAATGTGCATGTTAAACTCTGGGAGATATACCTTTAGAGATATCTTACAAAGGGAACTAATAAAACAATAGCAAGTGTCAAATTATAGACTTTAGACCAGAATCTAGACTGAATTGTTACCTTGAGAGATGGCAAAATAAAACAGAGGATCTCATGAATTAATAGAATTTGGGACTTTCTTTACAATGGACTCCATATATTTGTTCTAGAAAAATAAGATCCAGAAAGGATGTTGCTGTCTAATATTACGTATAACAAAAATGTTCAAGAAGAGTTCAGTCATAAGAAAGGTTGATCTCTTTAATTCCTGTTGAGGTCAGTCAGTCTACCATAACACGCTACATAAATATCGACTCCACAAATTATTGTTTTCAAGGGGTATCTTTAACACTCAAGGGTTTGGGGTTTTTAGTTGTATAACAAAACTGTTTAAGCTCTCAGTCTAGGATGTCTAGGCCAGCAAAACAGAGAAAAAGTATTAGATTTGGGGATAAGAGTTTAACTGAGAACTGAACTCTGGGGTTCCAGTACCATGGACATAGCTGAGGCATTGAAACATCAGCTGGACTGGAAACTTTGCTTCTGAGGTAACAGCGCGACAGACTTTTCAGATTCAACAGAAGAGGCAGTGGCTGACTTGTGTGTAATAGCTCTATCCTCATATCAAATGAGGAAAGCTGCTCTTATTTGCTGCTGAAATGGAATTAAGTGGGTCTGCTGCGGTCGTGCAAATTTCCTTACAGCATTTTGGTAAAGCAGGGCCATCCTGACCTGCAGCACTCCAACTGCCAACTGTGTCAGACTAAAAATCAATTGGGACCAAATTAAAATCACCTAGCTTGTTTCATTTTTTACTTTATCTATGTTAAAAAATGAAATGCCAGAAATGCAGGTCATGAATTAAACCACCTAGTGCTAAACTCTTACCTTTCAGTTTCTCCATATATTTATATGTACTTCACAAAGTCAAGATAGTTTTACTTCTTTTCCTTAAAACCAGGCTGTTAGCAATTTTAATTTGAGGTTTGAAGTACTAATTACAAACAGATAAAGAAAGTGGATTTATTTAATTTCTTTTTTTAGACAATGGTATGAAGTTGCAGGATTCTCTTGTTGCCCCACTCTGTTAAGGATGCAGGATGATGCCAGGTTAATGACAGCTGCCTAATTAGGTAAGATGTGACTCAGACTACACCATGAATATAAAGAAAGTGAAAGCAGGCATCTAGTAATAGAGAGAGCTAGAAGATGAGACACAAAAAGAAGAAAGTTGACAAGAAGCTACAACTCAAGAGAAATCATAAGATAGAATAAAGAAACTTTAGGAGTTGCCAAGTCTGAGGAAATTGTCACTTAGGCTGAGTAAGCACATTTTATCAGAGAACTATTTTTTGTTAAGAAAACTGCTCCCAGAAGAGGTGACTTTTTGACTCTATGGCTGTGTTCACACAGCACTCTTATTTCGAAACAACAGAGGTTGTTTCGAAAAAATACCCTGTTCACACGACGCACGGTTGTTTCAAAACAACGGCACCCGTTGTTTCGAAACAACAGCGTTGTTTCGAAACAACTTAAACCCCATGTGGGGACGAAACAACGTTATTTCGAAACGATTGTTTCGAAACAATGCCGTCCGAACATGTTGTTTCGAAACAACAGTGACTTGTTTCAAAATAACTGTTGCCTGAAACTGCTAGTTCGCTTTGAGCTTTTTTCCTTAATTCAAATTAACAAACTGTTAATTCAAATTAAGTTATTTTGAAATAAGGCATTATTTCGATACAAGTTGTTTCAACACAACTTGTATCGAAATAATGCCTGTGTGTGAACACAGCCTATGATATTTAATAATTATTGGTTAGACCTGTATCATCATGCTCACCCACTATGCACATTCACAGTTATATTAGAATCTCATCCTCCACACACTTATATCATATGTGTGTTACAACATACACACCTCGGTGACACTTCTGTTGTTTTGGGTCATAAACCCTCAAATTAGGTGCCAAAGACAGCAAAGCCTTTTGAATTATGACATCCTGTCTGTTATTGGGCTGTGATTTCTTTCTGACTCAGACTTAGACTATGTTCACACACAAAGTGCTTGTTTCAAAACAAGACATTTCGAAACAAGCCGTTTTGAAATAATGTGTTTTTTCGAAACACCTTATTTTGAAAGACAAAAAAGTGTCTTCAAAATAAGGGAAAAGAAATAGCATGTCCACAGTGTTTTTCACTTCGGGGGGACTGAAGACCCCTGTGGGGTGAAGCGGAGCCAGTTTGTTCCGAAACAACATGTCCCCATGGGGTTGTTTTGAAACGTAAGGAGGTTTAAGCCGTTTCAAAACACGGCTCCCATTTCGAAACAAGGGAACCCCTTGTTTTGAAATGGGAGTACATCGTGTGGACATGCTGTTTCTTATTTTGAAACAACCTCTGTTGTTTTGAAATAAGAAGCCTGTGTGAACACACCCTTAGAGTATTAATGATGATAAGCAAATATATTTTAGAATTTAAAAACCTTTATCGTTTCTTACAATATATTTTTAATTTAGAAATCTCAAATAATTGAATATGAGTTTCAGTTAGAATGGTTGAAAGGGGTCTTGAGTCAATTTCTTATTTTTACTATGTTTACAATAATCTTGAATTTGAAGTTTTTTATATTTCCAAATTGACTTTGCTAGAAATTATCAGCACAGCAGGTGGTGCTTCAAATAGTTCCACACTCATTTAGTATCCACAGATACAATTTCAGTTTCTTGTGGCAGTAGTTTCCTTTTATAATATGAAACACAATTGTACTTCTGCACTATCCTTGTACATGAAGTGCTCTCAAAGCCACACTGGAGACATCCATCACCTATATAATAAATGGCTGGAAAACTCAGGACCCAAGAATAGGCTCACAACTCAACTTTGTCTTAAGGTTTCAAAAGCTAGGTGTGCATTCGCCTTATTAAAAGATACAGTCAAGCTGGCAAAGTTTGATACAAACCTATTATATCATTCAACTAATGTTGAAAAAGTTCTGACTTCTTTCTGAGTCAGTGGAGAAGGAAAATCCAGAGTAGCCTTAACTTTTCCAACCTAAGGCTTCATGCATGCATTACCCAGAAAACTTGTATTGAACTGAAACTGAACAAAGAACATTTCAGAAGATCAATTAATATATCTTTTTTAATTTTAAAACATTTATGGACACCTGCCAAAAATAGCTCATGTTCTCATATCATGTTGATCATTAAGTTATCTAGGTAATTAACAGCAAAATCTTTAGAGCATCTGAGGGCCTGATATATTAAGTGTTTGAAAAATAATCAGAATGTTGTGCAAATCAAATGGCATAACTGGAAATGATAAAACAAACAAGGAGTCCTGTGGCACTGTTAAAGACTGACAAATTTATTTATTGCATGAGCTTTCATGGGAGAAAATCCCACTTTTCTCCCATGAAAGCTTATGTGATAAATAAATTTGTTAGTCTTTAAAAGTGCCACAGGACTCCTTGTTTGTTTTGTGGCCTAGACTAACATGGCCACTCCTTTGGAAGTTGTAAATGATACAAACCCTAAATACATTTCTTACTCTATTTTGTTAAGAGTGTCACAGTTTCAGAGAAACTGCACTTCCTCCATGGTCTACTCCAGGTGTTCCCAGTCAGGTCTCAATTTTCCCACCACCACCTGTCTCTGGGCCCAGGACCTTGCCCCACTCCCTTCTGACCAGGGAATTTTAAGCTCCCTGCCATATTCAGTGATATCTCTGGCAAGCCTGTCTAACTAATGGCCAGTGCCTCTGCATTGCTTTCTCTTCAAGGGCTATAATGTACTGTCAGTAGTTATAATTACCACCCAACTCTCTGTAATCAAGCACATAATCTTAAGATAAAAGCAGCAGAGGAACCATACAAACAAAAAACACTGAAACACACTAAACTAATCAGGAGTCACACATCAGTCTTGTGGGATCCCTAACAAGCTAAAGTTATCCCAAGTTCATACTCTCTCCTCCCCCTTTAAACAGAAGATCTTGTTCATTTGCTGGATGAGAAAAAAGTTTCTGGCCTTAGAGTAGGGATCTGTAGCATGAAAACTCCAGCTATGACAAAATAATTGATTACTTCCAAATAATTATTATATTATTACAGTAGCACCCTACATATAGTAGGCATCAGACAGATATTATACATCCCTGTCTTGAAGAGTTTGCAATCTAAAAGGGGGGGGGGGAATGAAATGAAACTGTTTGGGAGAGAGGATTACAAACTACATACAGAAATATACAGCAGATTCTTCCACTCATTCACCACTCACGACTCATTTTGGGTTGCACTTTCAGCAAATTTGTCTAAGCTAGCGGTCACAGCCATACTTTTCTGGGGATGTACAAGTGTTGAGATGACTCCCAAAACTTCTTTGTCCCCATAATCCTCCCAATTGATAAGATAGTACAGGGCTCCTCTATGTATTTGACAATCCGGGATGTCATGAGCAACATATTTCTCATGATCCTGAACAGGAACTGGAGTTGGAGGTGGTGCACACTGGTCAGAGAATGGATGGTCAAGGAAAGGCTTCAGGAGGGAGACATGGCAAACTGGGTGGATCTTCAAGGATTGAGAGAGCTGTAATTCAAATGCCATAGGATTGATCTGCTGTGTAATAGGGAAATGGCTTGCATGTTGATTTAATTTGTGTGCAGGTTGGCTGGTCTTTTGGTGCACTTTCTAATCTATTTCTAGAGGCTGGTCTTCCTAGCACCATTTGTCAGCATGATGTTAGTAAGCCATCTTGGTAAGCCTTCCTTCCAAGTGCTCTTTTATGTTGGCTTGAACATCATGAACGACTTGTACCAGATCAGAAGCATCAGGAACCGTCGTGGATCAGGGAACTGAGAAGTAGAAACGTGTGAAAACCATTGTTGGAATACAAGGAACTGGATCAGCTTGAGACAAGTTCTGAATTCAGCAAGCTTGTGTAATACAATCCACTTATGTTCACAGTTGTTCAGGAAGAAGTGCAGCTATTGTTCAAGGATGTGACTGACCCTTGTGAGTGACTGTCCATCTGGTGGATGCGTGAGGCTAGGGAACGTCTCCTTCCAGAATCTGGATATAAACTTGGAGTCATGCTTTTTGGTAAGATGATTGGAAAGGCCATAAAGGCAGAAGACCTGTGTAATTAGAAGGCATGTGGTAGTTTTTGCAGTTGAGAGACTTGTCTGTGGTCTAAATGGGCCATTTTGGTAAGCTGGTCTACAACAATCAGCCAGGTGTTATGGCCTTCAAATTCAGATAGTTCTGCTATGAAAAAGATGGAGTGCTATGTGTGACCAGGATCAGAAAAAGGTCTTAGCTTCAGGCGGCATCCTGCCCTGGGAGACTGTTGTTCAAGAACAGCTGTCACAGGATGTGACATAGGACTGATATCCTGCGTTTGTGACCACCACAACAAATGGGCTACAGTGTGAAAAGTCTTGGAGTGCCCAAAGTGATCTACCCAAGGCGTGTCATAATATATCTCCAGGGCCTCCAATCTCGGGAAACTGTCAGGGACATACAGGCATTAGTTGACAAGGAGGTCACCTATATTCATAAATAAGGTAGTACTGGAGAGACCCTTCCTGATGATGTTATGAGGTCAGAGAAAGAATCATTAGTGAGGATGTGGCAACAGCAAAGACCTGGGTTCTATATCTAGGGATTCTTAATAGTGTTACAACACCAACTAGCTTGAACCCCCCACCCAGTCTTCTGGGAAATCATGTACTATTCCTTGGGCACCCTAGAAGGCAATACTTTTCCTCTCGGATCTCTTTAATTGCACTCATTAAAATACAAAGCCCATGTAAACAAGATCCCCCCTTGCAGCTGGCTGAACAGGGGAAATACCTAGTCATTCAGACCTTGTTTACACGTGGTAAAAAAATTTGAGGGTATGAACCCTCAAATTATTTGCCTGTCATGGCTAGTTTGCGGCAGCCAGGCCTGTTACTTAAAGCCAGAGTCCACAGTCAGGAGTCAGTAGTCAAGGGTCAGCTAGGTGACACAGCACTGGGAGGTCAGAAGCAGGAGACAAACTGTAGGTCAGAATCACGAGTTGGGAATCAGAGTGAGGCTGGGTCAAGATAAGAGGATACAAACTGGAGGCCAGGAGCCACAAGTCAGATGTCAAGAAACAGGTCAGTCTGGGATGCCAGGAAATCAAAAAGGAGGTATTGGAATGGGAACAGGAAGCATATAACCAAAAGCAGGGCAGAGTTCAGTTGTTCAAACAGCTTTCTGCTTTTTTGTGGGCTTACATAGGACCAGTAGCCTATGAACCACTCTGGGTCTCTCCCTATCAGATGTTGTGGTGGAATCTTATGACTGAGTTGGACCAGGTAAGCCAGTGTGTCAGCACGCTACCAGGTGAGGGTTAGCTTATGTTTGCTCCCATAAACCCTACAGATATGGGCTCCAGACTCATGGGTCATGACAATGTTGAGTGATGTTTTTTTGTGCTTAATGTTTCTGTGTAGGACTTCCCTTTTCATGAAAGGTTATTAGCCTTATTGTGCTTGTTGCATGGGCGGTATGCAAACTCAAATCTCAAAATGAAAAGCCCCTCCCCCTAGTCACTGATGCTGATTCAGCTTTTTGGCAGAATGTAAGTGTTTTAAATTCTTATGGTTTGCTAAGACTAGGAGAGGGTGGTTGGCCTCCTCAAGATAGTGTTACCATGTTTCATATCCACTCTTGCTAGTGGGTAGCTCCTTGTCTGCTGTTTCATTATTCTGCTTGGCTGGAGTAAGTTTCCATAAGAAATACGCACATGAATGTATCTTTTGATGGGCCCCTGTACTTTGCGCTAGCTCTCCCCAAAGGCTACATTACAGGCATCAGCCTCCAGAATAAAGGGTTAGTCAGGATCAGGTAGATCAGCACTAGGGCAGACATGAAAGCTGTCTTCTGCTCTAAGTCTTGTTGAGCCTGTGGACAGTGCAACTTTGCAGATTTTTGTAGGATGATAGTGATCTGGGATGTGAGCTTAGAGAATTTGGAATAAACCTCCTTTAAGAGTTGATAAACCTCATGAATCTTTGACAAGTTCTAAAGGGGCAGCTGTGTTAGTCTAGTAAAGCAAAAAAAGCAAGGAGTTTTGTGGCACTTAAAGACTAACAGATTTATTTATCTCATGAACTTTTGTGGGAGAAAATCCCACTTTGTCATGCTTTGAAGAGGGGGAATTTACAGAACTGGATAAGAATAAATGCAGGGGAGTGTAAGACATGGGATCAGGTCATACTGCAACAGCAAATCAGAGCCTTTGTAAGGATTCAAACTCTAGGGACACAAAGAGGGAAGGTGAAGTCAAATTACCTGTTATAATGTGAAAAGAATCCATAGTCACACTTCAGCCCTGCTTTCACACAATCTAATCCACATATTATTTGAATTTCAGCTGTTTCTCTTTAAAGTCTTGATGTCCCATTGATTTTCGTGAGGACCACCTACAACACACACTTTACTTTCCTAAAGAAGAAAATTGACACTAACCTATCTAAACTACTATACACCACTAAGGACAACAAGAGTGACACCTTCAATCCAGCCAACAACATTGTTAATCTTTTGAGCTACACACTTATTCCAGCGGAGGAATTTACTATCTCTGAACTAAGCCACTAGTTCATTTAAAAAGTTAGTTTAAACTAGGGTGCACAGCTAGTTCAAAGAAAAAAGCCTGAGGTTAGTCTGAACTAGCTTCGGTCTAGTTCGGACTAATCACTAATTTTTAGTTTGAACTAGCTGTGCACATGACTAACTAGTCAAACATTAGTTCGGAAATTTCTGAGTCTGAACTAGGCAAAGCCTACTGGAGACACGAACTAATTGGCTGTTGTAGACAGCCTAGTAGCCTCTCACTAACAGTGCCTCAGTAGCTTTCTAACAGAGCTCTCTCAGCTATCTCTGCATCAGACTATGGTTGATGGACAAACCATTTGCAACGGTGAAATATCTGTGAGTCTACGAGCAATACAAACAAGGAGGCTGGTGGCACTTTTAAAGACTAACAAATTTATTTATCACATGAGCTTCCAGGGGACTGTATGATGAAGTGGAAATCTCTCTCTCTAACCAATTAAACTAAACTTTGAAAAAGAAACCTTGCTTCAGGCCCTTCTCATCTGGTTTCTTCCCAAAAGATATATAAAAGATATATTTTTTCATATAAGCCAGCTTTATGGTTGCTTATGGGGAAAGTGATATCAGGCTGGTTAGCTGGATGTGGAGGTGGACTAGGAAACACTTTCTCTTAATAGAGTCTTCACAATATGAAAATGCTTAAAGCACTGAACAAAGATCAGTAAAACAAACAAGGAGTCCTGTGGCACTTTTAAAGACTAACAAATTTATTTATTGCGTGAACTTTTGTGGAAGATAATCCCACTTCAACAGGTGCTTTGAAGCTTCTGTGATAGATAAATTTGTTGCTCTTGAAAAGTGCTACAGGACTCCTTGTTTGTTTTACTGAACTAGACTAACACAGCTACCACTTTGGAACTTGTGAACATAGGTCAGTAGTTCTCACAGAACATTTTTTTATTTTCTTGACAGTCATGTTCTTTGTTACTTAAAATAACAAGATATATTTTAAATGTTAATTGTAGGGTTGTTGTGTTTATACATAATGTTTACAAGAAAGAATATATTCATAAAAATACACACACAACAGTGAAAGTGCCTTTGGGCTGTGGGTATAATGAAGCAAATTTATAGATAAGCATGTGGTAGGTTTAAATATCACTATGAAATTCAGAGTGATCACCAAAGCCTATCTGTGGGAAGGACATTAAAGTTCTTAGATTCTTTTTTAATGAAGGAAAAAAAAAGATACTTTCTCTTTTTTCATATTAATTCTCTAAATATGCAGGAATGTTTAAAGTACAGTACCAAATTTCAAGATATCGTTCCTATATCTCCTTCTCACAGATCTCATTATTTTATGTCCCTCCTGTTCTTGATTAAAACTCTCAGAAAGCCAACAGGAAACCCAGTGGGGCCTGTTCAAGATCCCTCCTTTTTTTTTTTTTTTTTTTTGTGGCTTATCTGTCCCTCTGTCTCATGTTTCTGCCTATCCTACCTTCATTTTTACCTTTATTCTCACTATGTTTGCTCCTCTTCTTTCTTATTTCCCATTTTGATATCCTCTCTGCCTCTCCATTTCCCTACCCCCCTTCTTTCCATTTTGCTTCTCTATGTCTATGCTAAGTACTTACATTGTGCCTGCCCCAAGCAATATTGTCAGTCTAAACCATTCAAAACTCATGAATCAGCCCCCCAAAACTCATAAAATATTTAAATAATAATAATACATTTCAGATTATTTTTATTTGCATTCTGGTTTCTGAGCCATTATGGTGTTCTCAGGTCATATTTTTGAGCTTGTATCTGCCACCGTGAAAACTACTTATCTTTTTAAAGCAGAAGATGAGATTTTCCCCTACTCATATGATTCTACAGGCTCCAGGGGATACCATAAGACTTGTGGTAACTGTGTAAACAGCAACACTGTGTGTCCCAGGTGTTCCTAGTGTTGTCCTGACAACACCCATGAGGTGGGAAGCCATCATTATTCCCATATTACAGATTAGGAACTGAGATGCAATGGGAGATTAAAGGTATGTTTACCTTTATATTTAAAACCTGGTCAGTGGGTTTTGACTTGTGGACTCAGCATTTCCAAGGCCACATTTGAGTGTCCAAGCTGCGTTGTGAATCTGGGCTTAGAACTGCTGGACCCAGTCTCAAAACTGTACTGATGTGTCTACATTGCTCTATGCAAACTTTCAGTCTCGGGTCTGAGTCTTGACCTCCATCCACACAGTAGGTCAGTCATAGCAGGACTTGGGCACTCGCTCCCCCCCGCCAGGGTCCTAGGACAAACGGATTTGTGTGTGAATGGCAGGGATGGGGTTGTGCTCAAACATGAGTTGGAGCCCCTGCTTCATGCACCTTGTAGACATACCTGAGAATATGCAAAACAAGGAATCCTGTTGGCACTTTTAAAGACTAACAAATGTATTTATCACATGAGCGTGCGATAAATAAATGTGTTAGTCTTTAAAAGCGCCACAGGACTCCTTGGTTGTTTTGCTGAATTAGACTAACAGGGCTCCCCCTTTGGAGCCTGAGGATATGGCTACACTGCCATAAAAGACCAGGTGGCTGGAGCACAAGACTTACGAGGAGAGAGTGAAGGAACTAGGCTTATTTAGCCTGCAGAAGAGAAGACTGAGGGGGGATTTCATAGCAACCTTCAACTACTTGAAGGGTTGCTCCAAGGAGAAGGGAGCTGGGCTGTTCTCAGTAGCAACGGAGGACAGAACAAGGAGCAATGGTTTCAAGTTACAGCTCGGGAGGTCGAGGTTGGATATGAGGAAAAACTTTTTTACTAGGAGGGTGGTGAAGCATTGGAATGGGTTACCTAGGGAGGTGGTGGAATCTCCATCTTTGGAGATATTTAAGGCTTGTTTAGACAAAACCTCAGCTGGGATGACTTAGTGGGAGAGGTCCTGCTTTTTTGCAGGGGGCTGGACTAGATGACCTCATGAGGTCCCTTCCAACCCTATGATTCTATGACTTGTGCTGAGCTACCAGGGCCGTGACTATGACCGGGAAAGCCCTGGGTGGCCTGAAGCAGCTTAACAGAGCTGTGCTATTAAAGGGGTGGCTTTACAGCACCAGCTCTAAGTGCTGCTAATGGGAAGCAGCGCATCCGGATCGGAACATGGCTGAGGCGGCAAAATGCCACGTTATGGCTCTGTGGGCTACTAACTGCAGTGTGGGCCCCTGGCACGAGTGGCATCCCAGTCTCTGAGATCCTTCGGCTCTGAGCCCACGCTGCAGCCCCCAGTCGAAGATCTACACCTCCATTTTTCACCCTGCAGCTGAAGCCCTTTTGCGCCCAACAGGACTGGCACTACCCTGTAAGCTGCGTAAGCATTGCAGGAGGGCGCTGATGTTTGAGGCACCAAAAGGCGACAGCGCCCTTGCACTGCCCTGATGACGTGACTCGGCGTCAGCGCCGTAACTACAGCGGGGCCAACGGGGGCGCCGGAGTGGCTCTATTGAGCCGCTCATTTAAAAGGCACATTTGGTGGCGCCGGCCCCAAGCGCCGCTAATGGCAAGGGGAGCGTTCTGATTGGCGAAACAGCATGTTAGGGCTCTGCTTGGTGTTGCCATGCTGCAGGGGGGCGGCGCCACAAACCCAAGCGCCTTCTTGGGCCCAAGGCAGCTGACCCAGAGTGCTTGGCCCAAGTGGCAGAGTGAGGACCAGCAAACCCCCGGCTCCTGCATCCAATGAAGGGCTCCTGCCCCCTTTTATGCCTCCCCCAGCCCTGTCCCTGCTCTTCTCTTCCCCCCTCAGGCCAGCCGCGCTGTGCTGACAGGCAGTGGCAGAGGGCGGGCAGCCGGGCGCCCCCTCTCGGCGCTCCTGGGCGCGGGCCCGCGGGCAACCGCCGCCAACGGCTCTTCACGCGCCAACCCCTTTGTGTGAAACACGCTGGCAGCGGCGCGCGCGCGGCCTCCCGCTCCTCCCCCTCCCCCAGCGAGCAGCACGGGGCAGGCGGCCATTCCGGGCCAGCCCGCCCCGCGCCGCGCCTCAAGGTGGAGGAAGGCAAATACCCCTCCCCTCCCCCAGCGCTGAGAGTGATTAAAAAAGAAAGGCAAGCGAAGGGGGGAGGGGGAGACCCAACTCGCCGCTCGCGCTAGAGAGCGACATGTAGACCCGGGGCTAGCCAGCAGCGCGCGTGTGTGTGTGTGTGTGCAGGGGAAACAGTCCTCCAACTTACCTGCCCTGCTCTGGGAGAAGAGGAGGGCTCGCGGCTGGTGCTCGTGCAGACATCTGCAGATTGGTGCTGCTTTTTTTTTTTTTTGGAAGAGTTTTTCTGTCTCTCTCTTTCTCTCTTTACAAACCACAAACGGATGTGAGGCAGGGAAGGTGTTTCTTTTGCTCCTAAACTCAGGCACCTCTTGCTGATTCTTCTCACCCTGCTTGGTTGTTTTTATTATTTTTTTATTTTTCAATTTTTTTCGTTGTTGTTGTTGCTGCACGAGCGTTAACTAAAAGAAAGGGGGAAAATAAGGAAAGGAGTTTGCTTGATGTGTGAGTGAAATGGACGTAAGATTTTATTCGCCACCTCCACCGCCACAGCCTGCAGCCACTCCTGATACCCCTTGTTTGGGACCTTCTCCCTGCCTGGACCCCTACTATTGCAACAAGGTGACTTGTGTTTTGTTTTGTTTTGTTTTGTTGGAGGTGCTTTATCCGGGGGGGTGGTTTTGCTGTGCCTGAATGGGAGCTCAGGCAATCTGAGCAGGCTGCATACTGAGTTAACCTCTCAAGCAAAGGCAGGCACAGCAAAGCCTTTCCTGCGGGTGGGAATTGGGGTTTTTTCGCGGGAGGGGGTGTAGTAAACTGTTATACGTGAAACAAGCTGTGGGTGTTTGGCAGGCACCCCGATGGGGCAGGAAGGGGAGAGCGTTTTCTTTGATTCCTCCCTTCTTGCTGGGAAGCAGCCCATGTGCATCTGTTTCTCTCTCTCGTGCAATGACTAACATAAAATCCCAGAAGAGTTTGGAGGGGACCGGGGTGCGTTGGGAGGCGGGGGAGGAGACCATTTTTCGTACCATCTTCCCCACACTGGAAGTCTAAGGAGAACCGGTGTGGAACAAACAGGATGCCCATGTGGGCTATTTAAATGGCCAGGTAACTCCGGCTTCTCTTCATCCCCCCGCCCCCTCCACCCCTTTCCGAAACCCCAAACAGACATCAAAACTCCACTGGGTTGTTGCTTGAAGTCCAAACATAATGGGAAGCCCTGTGTGGACCCTCCACTTCATGTGTCAAGCCTCGCTAAAAGCCTGCGTTGAGCGATTTGTGAGGACGGGACCATGCTTTCTTAGATTTTGTTCCGAATTAAAAGGGTGGTGACAAGTTTGTTCCGAGCAGAAGATCGACTTTGTTCTGGCTGTGCAACCGCGTTGTTAATTCCTCTGTAACTTGATTAAATCACTCTAACCAGGGCTCATGTCTCTAAAGAGAAGTTGACTAGAGGAGCCCGGGAGCAGGAGGCATTAAAAGCAAGCTGGTGTTATTTCCAAAAGAGCCACGCACCGGCTTTCCTTGTGCTGGTTTGGGGGCTGTGATCCCGGAGCGCTCCGCGGTCCTTTTGCCTACACCAGCAAGAGACCAAGGGTATTTTCCTTCTTACCACCTCACTGGCATGAGCCAGCTGGTATTTTATGCATGATCTGCACTTTCTCGGCTGTTGTGGAATGGGCTTTTGCCCATGAATAAAACACTAGCCCTAGGAAATGATCTAAGCTACCCTGAGCACTTCTTGAGCACACCCCTGCCAAGGGAGAAAGCTGGGAACAAGCACGTCTTTAAAGATTTGTTTAAACCTGTGTGTTTTAGGCTTTTGTTTAGATTCCGCCTTGGAAGGCTGCAGCAGATTTTTTTTTTTTTTTCATTGTAAACTCAGTTGCTGTAATAGTTAGTGTCAGCAAGGAGGCTTGCTTGGTATTTCTTGCAGAGGGTTCTGTGCCTCCTTCTGCCACCCAGTCTTTACCACACACCAGCCCAGAAGGGGAAGATGCTAGTGGCAAAGGAGCAAGTACTCTGTTTACCTCGTTTGAAAATGCTGCTGGATTTTGTGTTTGTTCTTTGTCGTGATATTTAGGGCTGCCCCCTTGGCTTGTGGCAACTGCACAGATTCAGTGATAAAAATAAGCAATAAAGCCAAATATGATCTGTTTAAAAGCAGGGTTTGCACTGCTAGGAGGAAGCCCCCTCGTTTTTCAGGAGAGGTTTCCAACATGAGCCAATGTACCATTCACAATATAAAGAACCAAATTCATGTTCGGTGTATCTCTCTTGTAGTTAATGGAGTTAGAGGATTTAGGGTTAAATCAGGCCCCTTGTAACTGATACCTAAGGATCCCAGAGGTACTTTTTAGCAATATTTAAATAACCACTGTTTGCAGTATCTGTGCAAACTGCTCTATGGATGGGGAGAAGTTTGGGACAAGAGTGAACTGGGGGTGGAGGGGGGAGCTGTGAGCAAGCAAGTATATGCGTGGTACATTTTACGTGCTCATGGTGATCAGTGTGATACTGCTTTTGATCTCTGACTTGCCATGTAAAGTATTTTCTATGTTATCCTTTATTGTAAATTGTAAACCTAAAGTTCTGGAAAGTAAAGAACAATGGGATAGAATTAATGACATATGCACCAGAGTGTCTGAAGACCCATTTGGCAATTAAACTGGACAAACGTTATTAAACCTGTCTGTGATTTAAGGCTTTGAAAAGAAGGTAATGACTTGAATACACACTTCACTCATCATTCTTGAGAAAGTGGGCCAGATTTAATTTAAAAGTTAAATGCTTTGGAAAATCAGGAATTACTTTAATATATTAAATCATTTTCCAATTAAGTGCTTTAAATCATTTTTGGTTGGTTGCACTGCAAATCGAATAAATTAATTTAGAAAGTCGTTTTCAGATTTTTTTTTTTTTTTACTAGCTGGTTGAAGCTTCTTTTAAGTCATGCCATGTATGAAGGAGCAAACTGTTCTTTTTAAATGCAAATAAGGCACTCATTCTGTAGACAAGTTGTAACTCTTCTATTTAACATAGCCTGGACTTATAATGGACTTTAAAAAATGCACAGTCATAAGACATAATTTTAGTTCTTGGAAAAGACTTACTAGAAATATTTTATATAAGATACCTTCTACTACATGGCCGTGTCTCTATCAAACATCTTTGCTACTGATCATTGATTATATTAAATGGACTGAATAGGTTTGGTTAGGCCCTTGAGAGGCATGTATTTGCTGAACATTTCACTTTCCACCTCTTCCCTCAGTCCCTCTACCCAGCATGATTAACATTGCTGTGAAAATTTAAAGGCCCTACTCTAAGCAGTTAGTTGCTTTAAAACTATTTAGCTGGTACTCATTTTCATTAAGGTGTGTTCAGTGACTTGGAGGACATTCACAGAATTTGTTTTCAGCAAGTGGTGGACTAGATGCAGCTGATATCTGAAAGTAAAAGGTATCATATGCTGTAGTGTGATGGATCTCTATCTAAAGTAGAATGATAATCTAGTCTTGGTTGATGTTGTTTACCTTCGGCTAAATCCCAAAATCCTCATTCAGGACAGGATCCTGTTCTCTCTGAAGTCATAGAAGTTTTGCTTGAATAATGACCTCTTATCTGTGGGAGTTCATATATAAAAATTAAATATTGATTAACTTTATTCTATGACATATTTATTTTAATAAAATGGCTGCTAGTTCAGGTGCATTGCCCAAGAAGTCAAGGACTTGAAAACTTTATAACTGATCTGTTAACTGACCATTAATAAAATTCACATTAATTGTTTTATCAATAAAATTATGCGGTTCTCAAACATACATATGTATTGTAGGTATCTAGAGTTAGAATGAATTACTCTTGATGCCTTCTTAAAAGAAAAGGCAATAATGTAAATCATACCATTCCATCTTTCTGCTCAGCTGTGTTTCAGGTGGCAATCACTGTTTCAAAAGACTGCTTAGATCTTTGTTTTATAAACTTAGGCACAAGTGTTTAGAAAATAATTTTAACATTTCTCTATTTACTATAAATGCACATTATGCTTTGTATATATATCTTGCTTTGCAGACTTTTCCTTGTTTCTCTCACATCACCCACTGAAGGAGAAAAGTGAAAGAACAATGCAAACAATGTTGGTTATGGCAACTGTGTGAGGTATCTCTTATACAAACAGACAGAATGGATGGTATGCTGCTTTATATAGGTCAGCCTTTAAAATAACATAGTGGAACTCATAGGCTGGACGGACAGATTTAGACTTGGGGTAATGCTGTTCGTCTCTTGACGCATGACTACATTTCAGACATTTATGGGCTAATAAGCAGAGTTTATTCAGTTGACTTCTGTTTTAAGTAACATGATATCTTTTAATTGAATTTAATCTTACAAAAATAAATTACATTTGATGAGTACACTGTATGAATTCAATAATAAAATATTGGCTGGGTTTTGTACTATTTTAAGATATCAGATCATCATTTTAAATATATACCTACACAGCAATAATATTCCTTCTGTTTTCCTCATTGTACTGCTGTCACCAAAGACCTTCCAGAAGAAGAGTTGAAACATTTTCATGTTTTCAACTTTATAGTGTTTTCATGTGTTGTTAAGTATCTGCTCACATAAGGATAAGTAATATAATTATATTTTGACATGGCTAATGATGGGGATGCTGACCCCTGCCAACAGTAGGAGAGAAAATAATGGTCTTTACTGCTCCCAATGGTTAGCCTTGCAGCTTTATGCACTGGATTCTAGTCTAGCTAGTTTGGAAATAAAGAAGCCTACAGCTCATCCACTCTGTACCCACTGATAGTTGTTAATGCAATGGAAAAATACAGCCTAATTACAGAGAGCGAATGTGGCAGTTTGGAAAAAATGAGAGGATTAACTCCACCTCCCCCAAATCAGACTAAACAAAATGAAAATGCCGTGTATTGCAGAAGGGAAAAAATACAGCTAGTATTTTGTGTACAGATAAGAGTCTTGTTAGTGACTTGACTTCAAGGAAACGAAGTATTTATGGCATTTTAGAATATATTGTTTTCAAACCTAATTACAACCGAGCCATTCCTCTTTACAAAATACCCCATGAGTATATCTTTGCAAAATCTACTTTGTTTATGATGGCTCACCACTCATAGATGTTCCTAAATGCTGGGCTTTCCAAGAAGAACTCTAAAACTAGAATTATGTATCAATATTTTGAAGGATTTTAGCATTTCATGTAACACTGGATGATTTGATTAAATCTTTACTTTGAGTAGGATGCATTTTTTTCCCCTAGACAACTTTGGTCATCTAGTACATGAAAGTTATACTTGATGTTTGTTGGTACTTCTTAGAGAAAAGATTAAACCGCAATGTTACTGTTTTCATCTGTTGTAGATTTTTATAATTTTTGTAGCCTTGGAATAAATGTCAGAGAAATGTCACTTATTTAGAAATTGAATTAACTTCTCTTAGATTAGACCATAGTACATAATCCCAGGGATATAAGTAAACCTCAAATACACCTGCTTAGATACCGGTGTTTCTGAAAACATGTGGTCCTAATTTTGGTAGGATATAGGAAATATTTTACAGATGAGTTTTGAGAATGTTCTACAGTCATATTTTAAAAACATATTAATCATTACTCTACATTTTCATATTTTTGTAGTACATTTTACACCTTTGAAAGATATGTTGTTGTTCCATGAAAAATGCATTTCAGCATTGCAAGATTGACTTTAAAATATCTGTCATGAGACCTAAGGACAGAAGTCTAATGCAAGATACTGTGGTGTGTGCTAAATAAGGAGTACAGCATTTTCATTCAAATTAAAACATATCTAATGTCGCTATCCACTTAGGGGACTAAGCACTTGATCCTGTGAGGAGAAAATGAGTACTCAGTTCCCACTGAGTTCAGTGGAAACTGAGGGCACTTAGCACAAGGAGCTTGCAGTTCCCAGAATCCTGCAAAAGTCGCCCACCCCGCATTTTTTTTTTCCAAAATCAGGATTTAACTACATAGTGTTGCATGAAAATAGACAATATTTAGTGCTTATTTTTCTACTATGCTTTTCAAACTAAGTGAATGGTGGACTCATGAGGCAGTAGACCAAAATTCCTGCAGACTGAAATCCCAGCAGGCATGACAGAGCCCAGATAGCGATAGCAAAAACTTCCACCTGTGCCTTGGCAATGGGACTCAATATTAACCTGAAGGTACCACTTCTAGTGTTTAGAGCATGGTCTTCAGGTCCTTTCAGTCCTTGATTTGTGAAGTTGCCAATGGTGGTAATTAGTGTCAGTAATAGTTTTGGTTTATTGTTGTGAAGTGGACACATGCACCATGAACATCTAACATAGGCTGTAAGCAATAAAACTTTCGGTTTAAGTCTGGCCTTCTCAATTTCAGCACAGTGCTGGTGCCGGTGCTGATGTTATACAACATATGTACTAATTTTCTGCCCAAGGAGTAGTTTCTCATTAAAATGACTGAATTATAAACTACTCAAAGCGTGGTTTATAATGGAAGTGCCAACAGACTGTTAATTATCGCAGCAGTTCCATAATACTTTAACATATGGAATTCACATTAACCTGAATGAGATTTTCTTGGTCATAACACTTTCCCCTACAGCATTCAGTTTGAAAATGGCAACATGGTAATATACTATACTTAGATACTGATTGTGTATCATCAGCAACAACAGTAACAAAACTGCTTTCCATAATGGCCATTGCTAAGAAGTAAAATTCTTTTATGCTTGGTTTCCTAGAATCAACTTCTTTAGTGTTTTTCTTTATACAATTTTATGTTAATAAGCTGAGTTTGACTGAAAAAAAAGTGTTTAGGTTTTGATTTTGAGTTAAATCTTCAAAATGAAATTGTTTACTACAGAAGTCATGATACTGTCTTTTATAAGATTTATGCTTGTGTCCTCTCTTTTGGTATATCTTATACAGTATATTTTATTTTTACTTTTTGTTTTATATGGCTGAATGAGTAGATGTATGTAATCTTTATTTGCAATATACCTGTCTAGGCACCTTTCCTGAGTAGATTCAAGAGAGATCCAGAAAGCATAGTTTCCTCCAAAGAAACACACACTGCCTTCCAAGTCAGAAAACACACTTTGGTTTCATGACTATCTGATAAATCCAGATTAGTGAAAATGTCAGATTGTTTTAGTGTACATGTCCTTGATTGTTAGCTCATAATGCTATTTTTGATTGGTGCCAGAGGCAGCCCTAAGCTATCTGGTGTCCTAGGCAAAGGCCAATTGTGGGGCCCCTACAAGATCCCCACCAGTGGCTCCAGCCCTCCTCACATCCCCAACTCCCCTCTACCATGCTCTTCTCCACCCGCAACCTCAGCATCCTGTCTGGGGCCCCAAGCCACCCACCTGTGGCCCCAGCTTTCCACAGCCTGCCCCCTGTAGTCCTGGTGCCCTTCCATAGGCCCCCGTACTGCCCTACCACCAGTCCCGCACCCAGCTGCTTGCCACATATACTGTAGGATGAGAGGCATGGCTTTTGGAGTAGGTGAAGGGGCCTGTTCCTACTTGGGGCCCTAGGCAGGTGCCTGCTTCAGCTACCCCAAAAGCTGCCTCTGATTGGTGCAGACAATTTTTTCAAAGATCCAGGCTGGTGAAATACAGAAATGGAGCTTCTTTAGTAGTGTTTTTGTCTCCTAATGTTGTTATACATCTTTGTATGGTCTTAGATTCTAGATGAGCTACAGTGACTATTAAAATTACTACAGTACAGAAATCCACAGTGGGGCCAAGTTCTGTATTCTTTTATTCAAGAATAACTCCCACAGAAATCAGAATGTGATAAACTCTGCGCCAGAAAGCCAGTTAGGAGGAGGAATGTGATGGATAGCACATGAAAGTGAAGATCTGTCCAGACAATTATTTTATGAGAACAGAAAAGATATGTATGTTTCTCTTTCCATTCTCAATCCAAACATATTACTTATTTAAGGAAAGCATAACACACAGAGAATTAATACATTCCTACTGTATAACATAAACAATCTGTTTATAGGTCATATCTTTGGTTGGAATGTCATACGGTTTTGTGTCTGTATACAACAGAAAATGCTTGTTCCTTATGTGTATGTCACATTTGTATCAGCCCGAAATAGTAATAAATAGTACAAAGGCAGAAAATATAGTAAAATGAGAAGATATTTTTAAAAGGTTTTATTTTCTCATTGGGTAGGTGCTGTTATGTACATTAGTCATAGAAACCTGCAGATAGTAGAAGCTTAATATCAAAGCTAATGATTTATTTTATGTTAATGACTTTCTGCTAGGGCATAAAAGACTGTTCATAATGAACTCTCAGTGCTGTGTTCATTTGCTAAGGCTAATGGGATAATCTCTCCCAAAATTAAGCTTTTTGAAGTAAATTATGGTGTTACTTTTTCAAGTTAACTCTTGAAAATGGACTGCAAAACTAATCTTTTAGGAACGGCTTGTACCATTAATAGAAAAATATGTTAAATAAACAAGTGTCTTCATTAACAATTTTACTAAATGATGTTGGCAATGTTTCATTTATATGTTGTTTTCTTTCTAAAGATGAATCTTTATGAAGTGGAGTTGCTAAATACTTTGATCTTAGTGGAATCAAGTCTTTCAGGCATGGTTATTTTAAGCAGATTGCATGAACAGAACATAAACCCTTTTTCTTAAGATTGCTAGCCAACAATTTGCAAAATGGTAGTAAAGCTCTTTAGTTTGGGATTGGGAAGGTTTTAAAGTCATGTTTACAATTAGTTATAACCAACATATTTCAATAAGAGATAATTTGCCTACTAAAGTTCACATAATGTGCTAATCATGTCTAGTGGTTAATAAAGGCCTACTATCACACTCCCCTGATGGCTATAAAAGGCTGTTATGGTCATGGCAGCAGTTCAGGTACAGCTGCTGCGTGTTAATAATGCATCATTGTCCCACTAATAAACACAGCACAGGTCAGCACCCCCAACCTCCTAAAGCACCTATTCTGTTTCCAAAATATTTATTAATGCCTTAAAAATGTATCTGTTCAGTTTAGTTAGCCTGATATCAGTTAATGACGCTTGGGAAACTTGTAAAGGTTTTGCAACTTAAGCTAGGTTGTAGAAACATTAATAGATATTTGTGTTAATCTTTCCTTATAAACATTTTTTTCCTATTTCAGCAATCTGTAGTTGCTTTAATTTAGGATTAGAATAACTATGATCATTTTTACAGTTAACTTGATGTGTTGTTTATTATGCCAGTTTCCCCTCAGTTAGCTTAAAATTGTACTCAGAAGAGAAACAGTTATTTCAGCAGCCAGGACCCTTATAGAAAACATAATGAAGTGTGAAAAAATTGTGTGTATAATAGATATTACTCCCCACCCACACATACTTTCTTTAGAGTTCATATATGATATGTTAGCAACCTATTTATTGCCTATATTTCCCTTTTGGCTTAAAATACTACATTCATAAAGAGTTTAAAATTTATTTTTTGCAGACAAAGAACATATTTTTATGGAATTTTCATTTTGCCAAGGAAACATGTAAATCAATAGACCAGCACTTATCTGCATTAAAATTAAGTGTACTGTAATGTATGGGCACAGTCCTATTGTATTTCTCTTGAATAGCCTCAGATATTCTTTAAGGTAATCCTGGCTGTGTCTTGTCAGACAGAAGCAAAAGTGTTAACTGAACAAAATCTCATTTTCTCATCTTGTACTATTGTCTTTTGTTTTCTGTTACTCATTTTGAAATCCTTATGGTTTTTTTTCCTATATGATTTGCAGACAAATGCTCAAAAGGCAATGAAATTTAACTGCATATTTGTCATCAAGATAAATGAAAAACGCCTAATTAGTTGACGCATTTTTATTTTATGTATCACAGTCTACAATGGTACATTTGTCATGCTTTAAATATATAATACATACAATAAAATGTGTACTGGCACAGTTGTGATATATGTAGTGTCTAGCTCTGCTGCTATTGTTTGTAGTCTCTACGGTTGTCATACATTGTTCTTTGCACATCATACTCTTACAGCAAAATTTGACACAATTTCTAGCTTTCAGTCCTGCACCATTTTCATTGCACAATATACATGAGTTTGACAGGGTGTGTTGAGGACAACTCTGGCAAGCAATTGATATTTTGAAGTGGCAAGCGTTTCAGCAGCTGCCTGCTTGTGAAAAAGAAATGATAAGATATACTGTATTGTTAGTTTCAAGCAAGGCATTAAGGTTTAAGCTCTGTAAAAATGTACACATTATTCGTCAGTGGTGAAGCAAGCCTTTTATGTTTTTTAGAGCTTAGCCCTCTGGCTGATGTGAACTAGAATGACATTGGTTTAATGGTCAGTAAATGAATAGGAGTACTTTGAATTTGAACTGCTGCCAATTTTGCACCAACAAAGAGACTGACAAAAGAAAGATTTTATGTGAAATGCAAAGCAAAAGCAATTTTTGGGGGGAGAGGTAGACAGAGGGGGTAAGTAGAAAAAACCAACAAATGTTCTTAACACAGCCCTGTAATGATTCTAAAATTGTTAAAACATATCCTTTTTACATGGCTCATCAGCTACAAATCTAAGCTGTTTCATCTAATGTTCTCTAAAAACCTGTTGTATACACATAGTCTTTTAGAATATATTCATATAGAATTTACAGTGTGTCTTTTTCTAAATACCACACTGTGCCCTGAAGGCCTGTTGGCAGAACATCAGAGTTGTCCACTGCTGGAGTTCCCGAGTCTGTCTCTATCTGGTAGTGGGAAATTGTAGTTTAATCAGTTATGGCACTTTCAGTGTGTAACATTCATTAGTAAGGCAATTTGTCATGACTGTTAATAGTCAGGATGCATCTGCTCTCTCTTCAGTTAGAGAGCATGATAAGTAAGAAGGCAAATATTTCAGTGTCTGATATTAACTTGTTTCAGAATTGTAGTCCAAGGTTAGTTGCTCGAAACACACACAGCCACAGATTAACAAGCACAGTATTTTCATTTTTACTGTGCCCTTATTTTATAGATTTATGACTTTAAAGTATACTAATGTTGTTATTGTGAGGTATACATTCTCTGATTAAGTATTAAACAGTAACTAAGTTATGGATGACATCCTTAATTTTCATTTGAAAAGATTCTACATGTGTAATATTTTCTAGAGAGCCTCAAAAGCTAAAATGAAGGGTACATGCAAGAGTTCAGAAATACTACCATAGGTTCATATACTTTACCAGGTTTAATGCATTATTTTAATTGGATCATTTTGGTAATTGGACAGTAATTTTCTAACTTTAATTTGTGAGCAGATACCTTAAAAAGTATACTGTGACCACATAACAAACATCAAAATGGCTGCTTTTTCACTATTAAACTACCTTGTAATCATTGTTCTAAAAGTAAAAGGTTAAATTATTTCCTACAGAAAAAGATCAGTTTTTTCACATCTCTGATAACTCTCATGTTTTACATAATATCATAGCTTTGCATACAAAGGCTTTCTGACATTTTCATTTTTAATGAAAAACCCCAAAATGTTGAACATAATGATTTCTTTAGAAATTGAACCCAATCTTGGTAAAATCCATTCTTGCTAGTAACAAAAGCTGTTACTGTTTAAGTTCCTGTTCAGCAGTTAGTTGGTACGCTTCGCTGAATGTTGTCAAAAAGGCTTTTCTCTTGATTGACAACCCTGTAGGAATGTGAATGGAGATTTTAATTGCATATCATGTGCGCATATTGGAGTGAGTGGATTCACTGACTCTGCTTAGCTCCATATCTCTACAGGTCAGCCATGCCAAAAATACTTTTTTTTTTTTTTAAATAAGCAATTGATATATTTTCCAAAATGAGGGGAAAGGTGTATGCAACTGAAAAGTGAATTATAAAGTAAAATACTTCTGTGGCCGTAAAACTTTTTCAACTGAAAAAAATGTTCAATCATTTTGTAGAATGTTTTAACAAAAATTAAGATATATTTTGATAGTGTAAATTTATTTCAATTGTAAGTTGGCTGAAGACTGTCAACATAGTTTTCTTGCTGCATGTACTAAGAGAAGTATGTTTATCTTTGTACTTTTTTTTAAAAGAGTACTTTGAATAAAATTAATTTTAAAAAATAAACCCGGGGGAAAAAAATGACTGTAATGGATTGTCCTTCAGTAACTTGTACCGTTGCAATAAGACAGGAGGAAACTGAATAGTATGTATGGATAGAGACAGGAATTCTTATAAGTACTGGGCCAGGTCCAGTCTTTACTTGGGCAAAGCTCTCAATGATTTCAGAGAAGGTTTGCCTGAGTAAGGACTGCAGGAATGCATTGCTTATGGGTCTTTTTGCAAGATGGTGTTTTTCCATTCAAGGAGTGGACTGTGTCCTAAATGCTGATTTTTTTTTTTTTTTTTTCTCCTCCTGGAAATACACATTGCATTGTTTTAAGATGATGCTGAGAAATACACTTAAACATTTGATATAGTAAAACAACAGCCCAGCAAAAAACAGTGAAGCCAAAAGTTCATTATGACTAACAGGAATATTTTAGCTATCATAGTGATGTCTTAAACTGGATTCTGGTTTTCATTTTAAACCAAAACCCACCAAGAAATCACCACCAATTGTATTTCAAATTGTTTTTAAAAATGCGAATGCTGAAAGAAAGCGGCAAGTCTGCGTTAGGAAATTTTCAGTGGAACGGAAGATCTGCACACAATGGCTTGCATTAAAATCCTAGGCAAGGGGCAGTAAATAGCTTCAGTGTTCCAGAAAGAAGTCTGGGAGTGAGCTGTGACTCAATCAGCAGTTCCTGTCCTAATTCCTCATTGTTATGAGAATGAAGGCATTCCCCTATTTATATTGCCTTATCTCATTGGGTAGAGCCATGTTATATTTGAATGTATTGGCTCTGTGTGACTATGGGGTGTAAATAAGTGTAAATAATTTGGAGATTTTTAAGGCCAGATCCAGACTAGACCTTTAGATAATCTGATCTGGCCTCCCATATAAGAGGCTATAGAACATCATCCAGTTGCTCCTATCTGAAACCTATACTTGTGGAATCTAGATTCTGTTCTCTTGTGTATGCGTTTTGTGATTCAAGTAAGGCAGAGAGGTCTTGTGGGGAAAACAGTATGTGATTGTGTAATTAAAACTGTATTATAATGTATGAGCACAAGGGGGCAGAAGTTTGATTGTCTGGTAGTCTTAAACCTGGCATTTAATGACTTTTGAGTGCTTCACTTCGCAATCTAAAAAACTTCCTTTTAATGTAGCTTTTTGGTACGAGAGTGAGGGTGTGTCTGCATTGTAGTGTAATCCCAGGTTTTGGGCTCAAGCTCAAGCCTAACACCCTTACTATCTATGTATAAATCATGTTAAACCAACACTTGGACCCACAGCCAAGGACCCTAGGGGTGTGGAGGGTTGAGCCTGAGTCAAGTTGGGACCCAAAGTTCAAGTCCTTTTGCTTTGCAGTGTAGATAGAGGCTACTGAACTTCTGCTCTGAGAGTCTGCTGAATGAATCCATCAGTTCCCTGGGTCAACTTTCTTTGTCACCTGGAAGATCAAGTTTTCCCACGCTGTGCCATGAACAAAGGGCTCGAGCAGCCACATTTTGGGACGGTGTTATGAAGTCTGAGATATGGGTGGTTAGATTAAGGCTCACAAAATGCAGTGTAATCACTGGAGCCCTATCCTGAGACCCAAGGTTCAACAGTTCCTAACTTGTAGTGAAAAATGAAGGCAGACATTCAAGCTCTAGGTTAACTAACAAACTCAGGATGTGTTTAGTTCTGTTACTCCTAGGTTTATATTACCTGGTAGACCTATCCTGAGACCACTTTATGGGTCAAATTAATTCCATCTCTTTCCTATTGTGTATTGTTAGCAGGGCTTTGAGCCCTGAACATTTTTAGCATTTTGCAGTATAGACTGCAACTGCTAGTGCTTCAGTGCTGACTGTTAGCTCATAGCCCAAGGAGGGGATGGGCTTCTGGTTCCATGTTCTGGGTCCTGGAAAGTGGCTAGGTAGAATTTGGATCAACTTTTTTTTTTTTTTTTTTTTCATTCCTTCCTGCTGCAGATGCTCTGCAGCTTCCATTGTAGGGTCTGTTGCTGCTTTGGTGGTGACGAGGCCTAACCTTCGGAAATTCACGTGTAGACCTTGTTTTGACATGCTGCCAAAATTTTCCTGAGATGCCTGAGCAGGAGACAGGACAAAGTAATTTTTTTTTTTTTTGTAGTATACCCTCAATGGAATTTCTCAAGACAAGCCCTTTCACGCTGCCAAGTTTGAAAGGCCTGTTGCAAACAATAGAGGTTGAAGGCCTTCTGAAAGGTTCCAGGAATTTTTATAAGAAGAAGTGTTAGGCAACCTAAATAGAGGGGTCAGTGCCAGATAATCTGTAAAATATTATAATTAAATATACATTTACAAAATGATAATAGAAACCTTACTGTAGCATAGAGTGATTGCCACTGTTTTAAAAAAAAGTATAGTGGCCACTTAAATATACTTGTTAGCTAAACTTCCTGGAGCGGACTGTTGGTGTAAACTGATTTAGCTCCACTGAAATCAATTTGCATCTGATGATGATTTGCCCTGTATCATTTTCCTGTGGCGACTATACAGAGGTTTTTGTATATAACAATGAAATCTCACAGAAGAAAAATATTTTTATAGTGAAAAATATCTTATTCAGCTGAATTTTTCACTTTTAAAGATGCCAGTATGGTAATGAACTGCATCAGACAAAGAACATTGCAGAAAGGATATGAAAGCAATCCCTGCTTGTGTCAGTTTAGTTAAGACTGTGTCCCTTTACATCACCACTTTCAGGAACTGAAAATACATGTATAAATGTTTACTCTTGAATGAAACAAGACATGGAGTACATGATTTCATTCTGGAACCATATACTTCCTTTAGTTTTTTTAATTTTTTTCTTTTTGGAAAAGTAATGTATTTGTCTGTGGATTCATGTACAGCAGGAAGAAAGACACAACATCCTAACATAGTTTAAATAAGTGGCAGATTTCTTAATTCAAGTTCAGTAAAGCTATCCAGGAATAACAGGTTCATTGCAACTTGGAGCAGGGCTACTAATAGTCTCTGCTAAGAGTAATTAACTGGTGTTGGAGCACAATTACTGAATCCCATCCTCCACCCTTTCCTTATATTTATATTAAGGTTGTGGGTATTAGCACAAGGAGTGGAGTCCCTTGCTGAACCAGACAAGAAGCCCACCCACAGGTAGCAATCCCTCATTCCTGTTCTCTTGCTTGGGTTCACCCAAGATCTATGTATTCGTTCATTTAGACAAGTATCTGCTCTGGTCCCATGCCATATTTCAACAACATTAACATAACAGCCTGAGGTGGAGGTGAAAAACCCATGCCAATTCAGTAGTGAGGGGAAAATGCCTTCCTTGTCCCCAAAAGGCTCTGCAAACTCAACATGTTCAGAAACAGAGCTGTAAACTAATTTCAGGAGATGTGGTGGGAGTAACATCCTGGGGAGTCAAATGACGGCGCCTGAAAAAGGGTAGTGGCTTATGTGATATCCCACTATGTGGCAGCCAATCAATTCTGTTTTGTTCAAAATAGGGAGTTGTTATGAGACTGACACTGCACGTCCTGCAGATAGGCAGCACTCTTTCCCTTTCCCAAGGTGATGCAAACACGTAGGACCCAATGTCAGGGAAGGGGGAATATCCCCTAAGCTAAAAGAACAAGAGTAATCTTTCCCTGGTAGTTTGGACAAAACACGATGTTAAGGGAGAAGCATTTTCAAAATATGTAGTAGGGAGTATAGGAAGAATGAGCTGAATACAAACATCTCTATATATTTTCTTTTATATATCCTGCTCATTCAAAAATATGAAAATTTGACAGTTAATTCAAAAAGTGAATTTGGGGGCCTTTGCTATCTTGACTTTTGCAGGTCAGCTACTTATCATAAGAAGTTCTCTCGCCACCTGTACCTTTTTAAGATACGTGTCTGTGTTAACTTTGTAGTGACTCAGTTCTTTAGGCTAATTTAGAACATTGTAGATCAAAGGGGGTGTAATGCTTTATTGGGCTAATTCTCCAGTTTCCAGAAAATTTGCCAAGTACAGGTTTACATGATAGTACGGCTATTTAATGTAAGTCAAGTTGAGTTACTAAAAGTTTCATAAATGCCCATATACAGAATTTGTTATAGTCCAATGTGTCAAATGTTTGATAACCTTGCTTAAGATTCTAATCGAGGTAATATATGATTCTGTGGTTGTAGACCCATAGAAGGCTCCCCAGAGTTCTCTGTTTCAAAGGGAAAAGTACCCTTTCTCCAGAGTCCTTGATATGTCACATTAGGCATTCTGTGGTTGTCCTCAACTGCTGCTTTCTGAATCACCCTTCAGTTAGACCCATGAGATCCTACTCCAGGGGCTGACTTCACGTCTTTTCATCAGAGAGGAATGTCAAAGGAGCTATCCTCCAAAGATTTCCAGGAAACCTTTTGTGACAGTGCCACTTCTGAGATCATCCAAGGAGAGTGTGGAAGAGTCCCCTCCAAATGTAGATCATGGAGGAATATCAATTCATAGGTTTCTCCAGCAGGATTTGTCTGTTTTGAGTTTTGGAAAAAGATCCTTTAACACAAATGTAGTTGAGGAGGAGTTCCAAAGGGGCAGCCGCGTTAGTCTAGTCCAGGGGGGAAAAAAGCCAATAAACCCCCCCAAAAGTGAATCCTGTAGCACTTTAAGACTAACAGATTTATTTTTCGCATGAGCTTTTGTGAGAGAAAATCCCACTTCGTCAGATGCTTTGAAGATGAGGGGACTTGCAGAATGGAAAGAAAATAAATGCAAGGGAGTGTAAAACATGGAATCAGGTCATCCAGTAACTGCAAATCAGAGCAGTTGTTAAGATTCAAACCCTGGGAAGGGTGAAGTCAAATTACCTGTTGTAATGGGAAAAGAAGCCATAGTCACGATTCAGTCCTGCTTTTACACAATCTAATTTGCATATTAATTCCACTTCAGCTGTTTCTCTTTGAAGTCTTGATGTCCCATTGACTTCCCTGAGGATAGCTGTTAACAAATCATTTATAGAATGATTAGAAAGATGGAAGAGTTCAGCAACTGGTTTTTCTGTTTTGTGCTTTCTGATGTCAGTTTTGTGTTCATTTATTCTTTTGTGCAGGGATCACCCAGTTTGTCCAATGTATAAGGTGCTGGGGCATTTCTGGCACATGATGGCATAGATCACATTACTAGATGAGCAAGTGAATGAGCCTTTGATGGAATCGTTGGCTTGATTAAGACCTATGACAGCATCTTTTGTGCAGATATGTGGGCAAAGTTGGCAACCTGGTTTGTTGCAGGGGTGTGTGTCCGCTATAAGGTTTCTGTTGCTAGGTCTGTAGTTGCTGGTGAGTATCTGTTTAAGGTTGGGCGGCTGTCTGTAGGTGAGGAGAGGCCTGTCTCCTGAGGCTTGAGAGAGTGAGGGGTCATCTTTTAGGAGAGGCTGTAGGTCCTTAATGATCTGTGGTAGAGGTCTGACTTGACGGTTGTATGTGGTGTCTAGTGGCATTCTATTGTTTTCTTTTTTGGGCCTCTCCTGCAGTAGATGACTTTGGGCTACCCGTCTGGCTCTGACAATTTGTTTTCTTACTTCCCCAGGAGGGTACTGTAGTTTTTAAGAACGCTTAATAGAGATCCTGAAGATGTCTGTCTCTGTTTGAGGGATCAGAGCAAATGTGGTTATATCTTAGGGCTTGGCTGTAGACAATGAATCATGTGGTGTGTTTTGGATGGAAGCTCGAGTGATGTAGGTAACTATACTGATCAGTAGGTTTTTGGTATAGGGTGGCTTTGATATGTCTATCCCTAATTTGTACTATAGTGTCCAGAAAATGGATCTCTTATTTGGAGTGTTCCAGACTGAGTTTGACTATGGAGTGGAAATTGTTTATATCTCTGTGGAAATCTTCAAGAGCATCCCTGCCATGGGTCCAGATGATGAAGATGTCATGAATGGAGCATAGGGAGAGGAGAAGCACTTTGGTATGAGACTTGAGGAAATGTTGTTTTAAGTCGCCCATAAAGATGTTGCCATATTGTGGGGCCATGTGGGTACTCATAGCAGTTCCACTGACTTGAAGGTATAAATTATCCTCAAATCTGAAATAGTTCTGGCTGAGCACAAAGTCATAAAGTTCAGTCATAACCTGTGCTGTGGTATCATCTAGAATGGTTCTTCTAATAGCTTGTAATCCACCATTGTGTGGGATGTTGGAGTAAAGAGTTTCTACATCCATAGTGGCTGGAATGGTGTTTTCTGGAAGCTCACCGATGAATTGGATTTTCCTCAGGAAGTCTGTGGTATCTTGAAGATAGTTAGGGATGATCAGTATGGTTACCTACATCCCTCAAGCTTCCATCCAAAACACACCACACAATCCATTGTCTACAGCCAAGCCCTACGATACAACCGCATCTGCTCTGATCCCTCAAACAGAGACAGACATCTTCAGGATCTCTATCAGGCATTCTTAAATACTACAGTACCCTCCTGGGGAAGTAAGAAAACAAATTGTCAGAGCCAGACAGGTAGCCCAAAGTCATCTACTGCAGGAGAGGCCCAAAAAAGAAAACAATAGAATGCCACTAGACACCACATACAACCGTCAAGTCAGACCTCTACCACAGATCATTAAGGACCTACAGCCTCTCCTAAAAGATGACCCCTCACTCTCTCAAGCCTCAGGAGACAGGCCTCTCCTCACCTACAGACAGCCGCCCAACCTTAAACAGATACTCACCAGCAACTACAGACCTAGCAACAGAAACCTTATAGCGGACACACACCCCTGCAACAAACCAGGTTGCCAACTTTGCCCACATATCTGCACAAAAGATGCTGTCATAGGTCTTAATCAAGCCAACGATTCCATCAAAGGCTCATTCACTTGCTCATCTAGTAATGTGATCTATGCCATCATGTGCCAGAAATGCCCCAGCACCTTATACATTGGACAAACTGGGTGATCCCTGCACAAAAGAATAAATGAACACAAAACTGACATCAGAAAGCACAAAACAGAAAAACCAGTTGCTGAACTCTTCCATCTTTCTAATCATTCTATAAATGATTTGCTAACAGCTATCCTCAGGGAAGTCAATGGGACATCAAGACTTCAAAGAGAAACAGCTGAAGTGGAATTAATATGCAAATTAGATTGTGTAAAAGCAGGACTGAATCGTGACTATGGCTTCTTTTCCCATTACAACAGGTAATTTGACTTCACCCTTCCCAGGGTTTGAATCTTAACAACTGCTCTGATTTGCAGTTACTGGATGACCTGATTCCATGTTTTACACTCCCTTGCATTTATTTTCTTTCCATTCTGCAAGTCCCCTCATCTTCAAAGCATCTGACGAAGTGGGATTTTCTCTCACAAAAGCTCATGCGAAAAATAAATCTGTTAGTCTTAAAGTGCCACACAACTCCTTGTTAAGGAGGAGGCCAGCTTCAGGTGCACAGCTTGGGCCACTGAGCAGGAGATATTCCCTGCTCTCATGTGAGAGTCCCTCCACCCTCACTGTTTTCTGCCTCTCAGGATAGGTGACATCTGTCATTGACTAGAGCCAGAGTTTAGGGTTATTTCCTTGCTATTCCTATAGTATTATATATCCTGTTGCTGAGCAGCTCAAAGGGAGGAAGGTCAATTAAGAATTTAGAATTGCAGTGCATAGGAGGCAGTGACCTCATTTACATGGATTCTCCTTCCACTTTACCATGCCAAAACCAACTATTATAGAGGTTTAATTTTTGCTGTTTTTGCCTTTTCTCCGCTGCTATATAACAGACAGATCAGTCTGCTGCAGGCCTCGTATCTGACTGTATGACTAAGAAGGTGGCAAATAGATTCTGCTGGATTAGATTTGGGATTTTTTATTTTTTTTTTTTTTTTTTTTTTAAATCTCACCCCACAGGAATTGAACACAAAGTAGCAATGTTTGAAATAATGTTAGAGTGTCTTTAAACCCAGAAAAGTCAGAATTAAGGCTTCAATTCCATCATTCACTTGAAACTTTCTAGTTACTGCAGCATGTGTTGTGTGAAAGATTATATGCTCTTTGGCAAGCCCTGATGTATCAGAACACTTTTGGGTGGGCTAAGATTGATGTTTTAGTTTACCTCCTTTTTATTTTTTTGCTTTTGTGGGTTCACATTTTATATTATGACATTTTCTGGCATCGGTTTTCATGCAGTTTATTTGTAGCAAAGGCTGATTTTGTAGAATTCTGTCACAATAGATTTTAAAAGGTGAACTCCATCCATTACATTTTATATTTTTTTGACAAAGCAATGTATGTTACAGGTGACAGAACTATGGCAAAAAATGTTTACATAATAATTCAACAAATCTTATATTTCTTACTGTTTTGTTCTTTAACAAAGTATGGAACCATAATTTCAGTTGTACCTTCTCAGTACTTTATTATGAGTTGAAATATAGTTCTAAAGCTCTTATTACATTTAACATAAATTATTTGCTCAGAACTTCTGATGACTGTCAGTCACACTCAGCGCATTCTCCAGTTCTTAGCATCTTGTGTTTTAAATTCAATGCAGCACAAATATAAAGCTCCCATCTATTTGGTGTTTGAATTTTTAATGTGTTTCAGTATTAATAATAACCTTTAATGAATCATTATGGTACTGGACAAAATCAGATGCGAGTATTCAAGAATATGGACCAGAAGAAGGGGTCCATATGTGAAGGACAGGTTAAAAAAATAAGAATGTGTACTATACCATGTACACTATCCTGGATGTATCTGTATTTTCAAATTAGTTGGTATCACCTCCATTATAAAATCTCCTTTCTTCCTGCCGTACTCTAAAATAGCCTTCCATACTCAGCGTAAGCTATGGATTGCTCCTATGAATCAGTCACTCCAAGGTTGTTCTTTCTTCTGACTGCATTTACTGTAAAGTACTGTGTTCTGTGTTTATGTCCATCTTGTTCAGATAGAACAGTATCTGCTCAGATGGAAAAGCAGAATGCAATACCAGAGTACTTTTAAATATGACATCTCCAGAACCTCTTTTATGTTACAAAAATAACAGTTCTCTTGCTCTTATCAGTGCTTTGACATCTAGAAAGTAAAGAGTAGGATGTCAGTTAGGCCGATCCTGCAGCGCTAATCAAGGCAAAACTCCTATTGATAAGGAGTTTTGTCTGGTTTAAGGATTACAGGATTAGGGCATGTAGTCAGCCACCCTTCCCCCCCCCCCATTTTAGATACTCTCAGTTCTTAAATAAGATATACATAATCTTTCTCCAAATACCCTACACATTTCTTATATTAAAAGATGACACATCTGATTCTTCATCTGAAGGATTATTTAATTTTAAACCTATTGGTATCTAAATAACTTTTATTAAACATACTAGATACGTTACCTTCTCAGATGGAAGCAGAATAGCTGCTGCTTCTCCCAGCAGATTTAAGCAGATATACTTCCAAGAGTCCAATAAATGCAAATAGAGAACTTATTTACCTATCTCAATTACAATAGCTCATTTGTTAGCCAACTCTTATGCAGTTAGATCTGTGGTTAACATTCAAGACTTACTTGCCTGCTATAGCCTTCCTCAAACATTTTTCTTCTAGCTTAAGACTTCCCTACTTTCTCTTAGCCCATGTTTATTCTGTTGAATACTATAACATATGAATGGCTAAACTGGATCAGACTAATGGTCCCCCTCGACCGGTATCCTGTCTGACTGTGGCCAATGCCAGATGCTACAGAGGGAATGAATGGAATAGGGTAATTTTACTGAGCAATCCACCCCTGTGGTATAGTTCCAGCCTTTGGGGAGAAATTAGGGACATCCAAAGTATGGGGTTGCATCCTGACCATCTTGGTTAATAGTCATTGTGGGACCTATTCTCTATGAACTTATCTAATTATTTTTTTAACCCAGTTGTACTTTTGGCCTTCACAGTATCCACTGGCAATAGATTGACTATGTAAAAAGCACTTCCTTTTTAAACTTGCTGCCTATTAATTCCATTGGGAGACATGTGGTTCTTGTGTTATATGAAGGGGTTAAATAATACTGCCATTATTCACTTTCTCCTTACCACTCATGATTTTATAGACTTCTGTTGTATTACCCTGCATTAGTTGCCTCTTTTCTAAGATGAACAGTCTTAATCTCTGTAATCTCTTCTCATCTGGAAACTTTTCCATTTTCCTAATCATTTTTGCCCTATACCTTTTTCAGTTTTAATATATCTTTTCTGAGGTGGGATGACCAGAACTGTATGCAGCATTCAGTGTGTAGGCATATCTTAGATTTATATAGAAGATTCCTTTTTAGAAATTTAGAGGATCAGAGGTTCTGAAGAATTGGTAAAAGTATGACAAATGCATCCATTGGTTGTCTCTACTCTTGCTCACCAACCTCATGCTGGGAGTTCGAGACAGAGCAGTCAGTGTGAGAATGATCACCTTGGTCAGGATGGGAAGGCCTTGCTATTCACTGCTAGTTTCTTCACAGGTCTGATGCCAATAATTAATACTGTTAATAGTTGGCAGGGCACTTGGGGTTCAAGGAGAACCAGTATGCATGTGGCTTTGGGTAAAACACTCCCACCACTTTCCCTCACTACATCTTTGTCCTGCACAGCTGGAAACAAATAAATCTTATAGACCTGGAGTTCTGTCTGTGATTCAGATCCAATGCATACAGGTGCATTATGCAACATCTTTAAATGTTATTATTCAGCACTTTTTAAGTTATCTGCTTCTTTTCTAAATCCATTTCTCATTTAGAATCTTATACATTGATGCAAAATGCTTGCTAATTACAAAACTGTATGTTTTCTTAATAGATAGGCCATCTACACATTTACATCTAATTTATTTCCTGGAACCGTTTTTTGTTTAGAATGTGGTCACTATATACTCTCTGAGACTTCATCTGTATTGGGAAGTTTTAGGAAATAGTTCATTGTTGCATTGGCACTCATGTAATGCAGCAGTGGACGTTTTTTGAAAAAATTCCCATGCAAAGAAAGCTTAACTGTGTCCAGTACTTTAATGTAAGTGTTTGTCTTGTCCACACTAGATATTAATGCTGAAAATGGATTAGTTAAAGGGAAGCCATAGCTGTCAGCCTTTCAGCAATGGATCACTTTCTTGGGATAGTGAGAGCCTGACAGAGTTTAAGAATGTATTTAGCATGGTTTGGTCTTGGATATATTTGCTGACTAAAGAGCTATTTTAGCTTGAAATAGTTTATAAAGGTTTCAGGAACCAATATTCAAATACAAAAAGGGTCTGAAAGAGCAACAGAGAGAAAGGGTCTGTCTAGCAGAGAAATATTTATCCAACTAGAGGCTGGAATTGCTCTGAGGAACTGTTATGCAATATACTTTTTTACAGGGTCTACATTTGCATTTATTTCATAGGTTTGAACAGCTCTAAAGGCCCTTGTGCCCATTTAACTTGTCAAAATATTGTATGTTTATGTATTTTAGTAATGGATTTTGCTTCTACGTTAACCCATTGGGTTTTTTTAAACTTAACTTTTTCATACTTAGAGGATAATTTGTCTATGCTTGCATCTATCTTGGGTTTAAATTACCTGACTGTGGTCAGGTGATGCTCAAAGTACATTTCTTTCCTATAGTAAAATATTTATATAGTCATTAATATCCTCATAAATGAGTGTAGGGAGGGGTGAATGTTTCTCTTTAGAACTTCATTTCAGAAAGACAGGATTCATTTTTAAAACAACTTGTGGACTGCCCTCAAGACACAGACATGTACATGTTTCAGTGGTTATATTTTGTTCATAGTGTGCTTGCTTTACATAACTCATATTAATATAATTGACATCTGTGAACAGCTGGCCTAGAAGCCAAATTTGTGGACAGTCTACATAAGCCACATACAGAACTCTGAATAATGTTTTGTTAACTGTGAAATTTTGATTCAGATATATACATGCAACATTATGTAATATCCTTTTGGATCAATGAAGGAGCAATAAATTTAAATTACTAATCATTTTGATGAAGCTAACTAGGCCAGTATCTGGAGAACTGATCTTAGCTCAGTGTAAAGTCGTGTACCATGTAAACTCGACTCATGTTGAGTATTTATCAGAGGACAACCAAAAGGTTTATTGTATAGAAATAAAGTGTGTCCTATTTAAAAATTGTTTGAATTGGGACAAATAATTTCCAAAGGATGTCTGTCTCTTTTTCTCTTTCTGTAGGTGAGTAAAAAGGTATAAGTTAAGCAGTGGTATCCTCAGAGTCTGTCAATTAACTGTAGTAGATGCCTGAGTCAGTAAAATGGGATGTCAGTTTCATAGCTTTTAAAGCCTTCAGAAAGCTACTTTAGTACTAGTGTGTAAGTGACAAACTTAGTTAGATTTGTTACAAAAAAAAAAGTAAGCAAACAAAAAAACCCTATACTGATTACTGTCAAGGGATTAAAACTAACAAAAAAGCTAGATTTTCTGTGTCAAAAAAACCACATAAAGATGACATGGAAATATTGCACTTATATGCTCCTTTCCAATCTGCTCTGTGTTTTATGCGTGCCATTTATACACTTTTGTGGGGAGTGCCAGAGAGGAGAGAGAAAGGAATCTTCCATTGGGGAACAGCACTTGAAATTGCCAGTGGGCACTATAGCATCTTCTAGGTTGCAGTAACTCCTATAGGTGATAGTGTGATGGGGCAGACACACCCGTAAACCACCGCCTAGGGTCCATGGCTGTGTTCAAACACACAGGGTTATTTCGAAACAAGTTATGTCGAAACAACACCTTATTTAAAAATATCTTATTTCGAATTAACAAAATGTTAATTCGAAATAAGAAAAAAAGCGGGAAACGAAATAGCAAGTTCACTGTGTGAAC